>JAVIAB010000050.1:19313354-19325439 GCA_032433765.1 Megaustenia siamemsis | reverse complement strand
ATCGCAGAGAGAGAGTGCAACTCATGCCACAGATCCTTTTTTACCACTGTCCGCTGCACACCTTCGCTTTCGGATCTCACTCATACCATCATCCGGATACGGCACCACCCGCTGTCACTGCGAATACCAAAGCTTGGATTGAATACATCTGAGGTCGCAAACCCCACAAACTTGTTAATTGGACATGAAATGCACTCGTCTTTGAACTTACCAACGACCTTTTTGTTTTCGACGCTGTAGCATGGGCGGCCTTAGGATACTCGCTGAAATCTTAGGCTGATAGTTTGCTTTCATGTCTTCATAACATCTTCCGTCTCTAACTCAAACAACAGACTCTCGGTGTCTGTATAACTAATTGCGCTTTCTCTCCGTACCGCTCCTTGATCTGATTGTACCAGAAATCATACATTAACCGTTTAGATCGTCAGGAATAGTCTGCTCGACATATAATTGCCGATCCAGCTTCAGCTTGCTCTTGGTACTATGTATAGCTACCAGATCACCAGCAAAGATTATGTGTGACTGGTATGCGGGGTCGGCAACTAACCGGCGCATCCTATACCTCTCTGTTGTGCACGAACAAGGTCTACTTTGATCCTCTTACAGACATTCTCCATAGTTTTCCGAAGATTGCATTGTTCATCAGTTTTAAAAATAAGTCCTTGTCGAATTCTGTGGTAGCTTTTGTCCGCAGCTCGGTGTTCAGGTCGATGTAGGGTGCCATCCAATTATCCTGTCTGAACTTTATCTCCTGGTGAATCTTCGTGCCTCTCATGACCAGTGATGTGGTACAGTTTCAGATTGTTGTAGTGAACGATGCACTTCTTTCTACATAGATTTGTGACTAGTTTCTTACACGCTGCGTACTTACCTCACAGTTCGTTCACAAGTGTATGCTGATAGTCACCCAACCACGCCTCTGGAACTGTCATCGTTTCATGCGCTAGTGGATAGTCATTGTGGGCATTGTGCAGATGTTCTGGATATTCCATTTCGACCTCTGGACATAGCCCTCTGGAGCATCATCCGTTAGGATCAGTACCTCGTCTAGTTCAGGACTTGCCCATTGGTCCACCGGCCGGCAGCATCTGCTTCTTTTCCCAGCCGTGCAGATTGGTCGCATCTAGTTATAGGATCCACTTGTTCGGCTTGCTACTGCCATAGTCCGGACAACGTGGGTTTGTTAGTTTGGTGTGCCTCTTCGACACCGTGCAGCCACCGCCGCGAAGTCAAGGCTCACCATTGTCACCAGTTCTATTTAATGTGTACACAATAACGATCACGTCCCAACAGCTGGATGGAGGGGAAGAACTATGACTTTTGCTGATGATATTCTGGTATATCGACAGGGAAGAGACAGACGGGGAATCGCCTCCACAATGCAAGACGAACTCGATCGCATTTCTTCCTGGTGTGGGGTTTCAGGTGCCTTGGTTAATCCTAATAAAGCATCAGTTTCATGGTTCTCCCTTAACAATCATATCGTTAATACGACCACACCGGTAGTACGAATGGGAGCTGATGAGGTGACCAGGGACAAGTTGATGACATACCTCGGAGTTAAGTTGATCGCAGCCTGTGTTTTCGGGACCACGTCGACCATGTGATAACAAAATCCCGCAAAGGATTAGCCGCCTTGAAGGTCATGGCAGCTGCCAACATCGAGCAGAGGCTACTTACTCTTCTGTTCCAGGGATTAGTCCTCGCACCAATCGAGTATGCCCTGGCCATTCTTACTGTTAGTACGACTCAAATTGATAGGCTGGAGAAAATACAAAATGAAGCCATGCGCATTATCCTGGGATGTACGAGGGACACTCCCTGTGTGGCAATGAGGTATCTTCTTGACTTTCCAACCATGGATGACAGAATCAAGATCTGGAGAGCACGAGCATACCTGAAGATTAGTACAGATACAGAGCATCCATTGCACCACGTGCTCAACACAGAGAAAGGCACCAGGCTAAAAAGAGGCAAATCATGGGTGGGCCGAGCAAAGATGTCATCAAACAGGTCTGTGGGCTTACCAATCTCAGCGTTGGTGAGGAGTGGATACCGTGCCTACGACATTCAAGGGGACTTTCTCATGTATTGTCACACTCGACAGGAAAAGTAGGGAACAGAACCCGGTCGTGGTTAATGCTGAGGTCAACGGTCTCATCTGCGATAACACCGATGAGAAAGATGCAGTCATCTATACAGACGGATCTGTAAGACGACACGAAAGAAGTGCATGGGCATTTACAGCACGTTCGGCAGGCAGAATGGCCAAGGAAGACAGTGGTGCATACGCCATGACCACGAGTAGCATGACAATGGAGGTGATGGCAGTGACCAAGGCATTCAAATGGTTAGAGTCACAAGACTACATCCACGCATGTATACTGAGTGATTCGATGAGCATGATAAAAAAGTGGAGGCGGCTTTGTACGCATGCAATGGGTAGAGTCGTTGCAGAAATCCAAAATACGTAAGGTCACCTTTGTCTATGTCCCTGGACATGCGGGGAGTGCGGGGAATGAGAGAGCGGACAGGTTGGCTAGCTGCGCTGTCGTTTGAGGACGGGCAACCGATGGATCGGGCGGACATCATCAATGCACTCCGAGATGTGGGAAGAGCACGGGACTTCGACAAACACAGATCAACGTCGCTTCTTCGGATGATGGAAATGGGAGTTAAGATGGGCACAGCCAGAAATGAGAAACTTGGTGGCCGTGTAGAAGACTTATCAACCAACATAGAACTGGAGTCGTCAGTCGCTGGACACTGAGGGAATTGCTGAGGAGGGGATCTGAGCACCTATGGACATGTTCGGAGTGCAATGATGATGACCCGCATATAACTCAATAACTCAATATATATATATATATATCACGTCTGTGAGGTAAAATGCAGAATGGCTCGCTCAGGCAAAAGCAGCTTTCCAAAAATGAGGAAGATACTATGCAATCCATTTTTGACAATAGAAACAAGAAAAAAAAGTTCTTAAAAGTGATGTAGAGCCAGTCTTAACATATGGATGTGAAAAGTGGTTTTACAGAAGAATGTAGAGAATACCATGGTCAGCTAAGAAGAGTAATGAAAACGTCCTGAAAGAGGCTAAAGCAATAAGAGAGCTAATTTCCAATATTAGGAAGAAACAATCACCATATTTGGCCATGTAATGAGAAAAGAACAACTGGAATATATTGTAACAACTGGGAAAATTGAAGGACGAAGAGATAGAGGGAAGCAAAGAGAAAAAATACCAGACAGCTTAAGAGAATGGCTTGGCAGAAGGTCAACAACAGAAATGATAAATAACTGTCGTGATCGAAAGTTGTGGAGAGACATTATCACCTACGCCAGCAGGCCCGGTACTTGATGATGAGGATATATATGGGTGAAATTGGAAATGTGGTCAGCCACTGACAAGGTCGTCAGTTATTCCCAGAAAAAAAAATGTCGGTACTTACTGTTTACTCTAGGTGGATTTTTTTTTTTTTTTTTTTTTTTTTTTTTTTTTTTCTTTCGTATGCCAGCTTTGAGGGTGTCCGGTTAGCGCAATCGATAGGCGGTTGGCTTACCACGGCAACAGCCGGGGTTCGTAATCCTGGCGAGGACACCTGGGTTTTACTAATTCCCTAAAAATTAGTAGGAGCCGTGATAGCTCAGTGGTTAGTGAACTGGACTACTACGGACAAGGGTAGGGTTCGATCCCAACCGACGGCTCCGGGTTCACCCAGCCTTAAATGGGTACCGGATTTTTCTGGGAAAGTAAAAGCAGCACGGGCGTAATACTGACCACATTACCCCAAAAAATCATGTGCTGAAGGTCTGTAAAATATAGGGTCACTAACACCATATTTCCCTATACGCCACTTGGCGTGACGGGGGGTACTTTACTTACTTTATGCCAGCTTTGACCTCTGACGAAGTCCCTAGAGACTAGGAACTGAATTTTGCGTGTTAATCCATTTTTCCCTGGCAGCCGTGTGCACAGGGGTCCCTCGTCACGCGGGCAGTTAACTCCGTCTTCAGAGGTACTCATATTTTTCCGTCGATGAGTAATTGACGTTTCAAGCCGGGCCTCGCTGCTGAGACCAGGGGTGGTTGCCGCAGAGAGAAATCATAAATAAAAATCCCAATTGGGGGAGCCGGGAGTTGAACCCACAACCTCTCTGTCTCGAGTCCGGCGTCTTGGCTCGAGACCAACAAGTGCCCCTCGGTGGATTTAAAAGATGCTGTGTTGGGGGTGTGGAGGGGAGGATGAATTTGGCATCCGTCTTACCAGTTTCCTGTGCCAAGCAAACTTTATCCGTTTATTTGTCCGTGTGTTCGCCATTGTGGTTTCAGTCAAGTTGCTGGTCGACCTCGTCGCGAGCAAGAACGCTCAGGGAAGTCACTTTAATACGTTTCACCTTTTAGATAAACTTTACCACATGTTTCACCTTTTAGATAAACTTTACCATATGTTTCACCTTTTAGATAAACTTTACCATATGTTTCACCTTTTAGATAAACTTTCCCACGTGTTTCACCTTTCAGATAAACTTTAATACATGTTTCACCTTTCTGATATACTTATTAAAGTCTTATAAAATAATAATAAATTAATAGGAAAGTACAGAAATACTATTTATTTCCGATCTGTGATCGTAACCCTATGCTATAATCATGAGAACGCCTTCGTGTAAGACACTGCTCACAATAGCAATTTTTTTTTATCTGAGTGGCAGTGTACCAAGCGTTCGGCTTCTCGTGGCAAGGCGAAGTGCTATGGAGTACGGGTTCGATCCTGCTTCGGACCATATACTGTTCTTTTGTTATTTTTTTCTGTTGTTTATTTTTCATTTTTTCTGAGTGCTAACACGTACCTCTTCCTTCTATGATTCCCTATTATCGCCTCGGAAGTTTCCCTATGTAATAATATTTATTTATTATTATTTGTTTACAGTTGAAGGCCTACTTAGCTGCAAAGTGGGTTTTGAAGTTATGTTGCCCTACAGGTAAGTACATCCGTGAAACTTTTACCATTCTACTACATTTATTCCTCCTTTTTTCGCTTCATACTCACCGTCAACTTTACAGCAGCAATCTCGCATTATAATTTCTTTATCAGTTTATTACCGTTACGCATGCTGCCAGTGCCACTCACTGCTCCTCATAGTTGCACCATGGGATTGTTGACTAGTTAAGTTTGGAAGTCCAAAGAAATTAGGTTAAATACAAAAATAAAATGTTCAACTCAAATGCTGCAGTAATATAGATAAAGAGGGAACAGAAAATGATACCAAAATAAGGATATCAAAAGCAAGAGGAGCTTTCGTTGCACTGGGAAACATATGGAAGTCCAAAGAAATTAGGTTAAATATACAAATAAAAATTTTCAACTCAAATGTTAAGTCGGTCCTATTATATGGCTGTGAAACACGGAGAACAACAAAATTGAAAATCACGAAGATACAGACTTTCATTAATGGATGGTTACGCAGAATAAAAAGATGGAAATGGCAGGACAAAATTACTAACATAGAATTATGGAAATGTACCAGTCAAATAGCAGCGGATAACGAGATACAGCGAGGACGATGCCGCTGGATAGGACACACACTACGGAAGCCAATTGAGAGTATTACACACCAAACCCTTTTTGGAATCCCCAGGGGAAAAGACAAAGAGGAAGATCAAGAAATTCTTGGAGAAGACAGACAGAATCAGAGATGAAGATGACGGGAAGACATGGGATGATCTTAAAATAATGGCAAGAAACAGAACGACTTGGAGAGTGTTTGTTGAAGACCTATGCTCCACTGGGAGCTGAAAGGGTAGAAGAAGAAGATTATGCCAGTGCCACTCTTCCCCCCCCCCCCCTCCCATAGTTGCTCCTTGTGCTTGTTGTCTGGTTAAGTTTGGATATTAAAATCTCCGAGTACAATGACTAGCTCGTGGGTGCATGGCAAGAGTAAAAATTAAAGTACCCCCGTCACGCCAAGTGCCGTATAGGGAATATGGTGTTAGTGACCATCAATTTTACAGACCTACAGCACATGATTTTTGAGGTAATGTGGTCGGTATTACGTCCGTGCCGCTTTACTTTCCCCCCAAAAAAAATCCGGTACCCATTTAAGGCTGGGTGAACCCGGAAGCCGTCGGTTGGGATCGAACCCTACCTCTTGTCCTTTGTAGTCCAGTTCACTAACCACTGAACTATCACGGCTCCCATTGCATGGCAAGAGCTCTGGCAATATTTCGTTAGGTTTCGTTTCTATAATAGTAAAAAAAAAAAAAAACAACTCCACGCCAGGCCTTAAGAATATGGTAAATTATTTGTAATAGACAATTTACACAGCTGTTTGTTGATATATTAGTATTGTTGTAGACAATTTACACAGCTGTTGTTGATATATTAGTATTGTTGTAGACAATTTACACAGCTGTTGTTGATATATTAGTATTGTTGTAGACAATTTACACAGCTGTTGTTGATATATTAGTATTGTTGTAGACAATTTACACAGCTGTTTGTTGATATATTAGTATTGTTGTAGACAATTTACACAGCTGTTGTTGATATATTAGTATTGTTGTAGACAATTTACACAGCTGTTTGTTGATATATTAGTATTGTTGTAGACAATTTACATAGCTGTTGTTGATATATTAGTATTGTTGTAGACAATTTACATAGCTGTTGTTGATATATTAGTATTGTTGTAGACAATTTACATAGCTGTTGTTGATATATTAGTATTGTTGTAGACAATTTACATAGCTGTTGTTGATATATTAGTATTGTTGTAGACAATTTACATAGCTGTTGTTGATATATTAGTATTGTTGTAGACAATTTACATAGATTTTTGTTGATATTAGTATTGTTGATACATTTTCTAGTTTCTGAAACTTGACTTGAGTATAATTCTGCTATGTTACTTTAAAATTATCATAAGGTACGATGTAACTGAAATTGTTACAATAGTAAAAAGTAAAGTGCCATCATCATCATCATCATCATCATCATCATCATCAAGTACCGGGCCTACTGACGTAGGTGATCATGTCTCTCCACAACTTTCGATCACGACAGTTATTTATCATTTCTGTGTCGGCCTTCTGTCAAGCCATTCTCTTGGTGATCATGTCTCTCCACAACTTTCGATCACGACAGTTATTTATCATTTCTGTGTCGGCCTTCTGTCAAGCCATTCTCTTAAGCTGTCTGGTATTTTTTCTCTTTGCTTCCCTCTATCTGTTCGCACCTCAATTTTCCCAGTTGTTACAATATTTTCCAGTTGTACTCTTCTCATTACATGGCAAAAAAATGATGATTGTTTCTTCCTAATATTGGAAATTAGCTCTCTTTTTGCTTTGACCTCTTTCAGAACATTTTCATTACTCTTCTTAGCTGTCCATGGTATTCTCAACATTCTTCTGTAAAACCACATTTCTACAGACTCCAGTGATTTTCTTATCTGTTGCCTTATTGTCCATGGTTCACACCCATATGTTAAGACTGGCTCTACATAACATTTAAGAACTCTTTTTCTTGTTTCTATTGTTAACAAGTTTTGAAGTTCAGTAGTACTTTTTTCTATTAACTATTAGTGGGTCTAGTCTTGTTGAATATGATTCAAACCAATCGTTTTTTTTTTTTTACCGTAAATAGACAGCGCAATTATCGATTTCATTTGCATGGCAGTTTCTAATTTAACCATTTTTTGCCTGCACAGCGGCCATTTTAGCCTACTCCTTTTGATTATTAATATACGAGGGTCCTTTAACATGCACGAGTGCACACTGAAATTCCCGATTTATCTCCGTTATGCTAAGGGTGTAGACAAATGATCTCACTTTCCAAAGATCGGCCTTAAAAAGAAGTAAGGCCTCGAAAAGAGCACTGATTCGAAGAGAACAATCACATGTGGCAGAGATGCGAACTCAGGACCTTCCTTTTCCAATATTTGCGTCTTATCTCTAGACCACCAACTTCCTGAGATCATCAACATAAAACAGTGCAATAGTGGGTTCGTTGGTATGTTGAATTTTGTTCACTGTTGCAGGACTTTACTGTTACCAGCGGGATTTATTATCATTATTATTTTTTTCTTTTTTTTTTGGTGGGGGGGGGGGTGTCATTTACTCCGGCCAGGAAATGACATCATTTGTAAATAAAATATTATCTGTATGGAAAAATACTAAAAATGAAAAGAGAACTACTAAACACAATTAAAACCAGACAAATGCGATTTTTGGGCCACGTTAAAAGACACAACAGCCTACTAAAAGTAATCCTGGAGGGGAAAATACAAGGTAAAAGAGGCAGAGGCAGACCAAGTCTAACTTGGACCAGTAATATCAAAAGATGGACAAACCAACCTATGACAACCTGCACCATCAAAGCAAGAGACAGAGCGGAATGGCGCTCCGTGGTAGCCAACCTTCGATGCGGAGATGGCACTTGATGATGATGATGATTGAAAAATACAAAAAAAAAAAAAAAAAAAAAAAAAAAAAAGGGAAAACATTTTCTCAAAATTGCTTCCCCCTCTCCCAGGCCATTCTAATACCTTCATTACCGCAATAATAAATAATGCATACCAAAATGTGTCAGACGAATGACAGGAACCTGCTTGCGAGATAAAATCAGAAATGAAGAACTGAGGGAAAAAAAAAGCTAGGAATAACCCTCTCCATAGAATATATAAAGAAACAAAAGATAAAATGGTTTGGCCACGTGACAAGGAAAAAGTTTAAAATACAACACAAGGAGCCTTCAATAAACGTAGCAAGAATACCATACCTAAAGGCCGACCACGAAAAAAGATGGTTTGACGGAATATTAGAAACACTAGGGAACATAACAGCAGGAGAGGTCAACATAAGAGTAAAAGATGGATTGATCGAATATTAGAAACTCTAGGAAACATAACAGCAGGAGAGGCCAACAGAAGAGTAAAAGTCCGTAAATTGTATCTCCCCTCGACGCTGAAAAGCAAATGAGTAAAGAAGAAAAAAGATATCTACTACCTCCTCAAGAAATTCTTGAAACTTCCGGTTTGTGCGGCGGCCAAGATGGCCGTTTTGTCAAATCAGGTTCAGGAATAGTGGCATTTTTTTTCGCAATGTGGTCTCAAGTGATTCTCGTTTGTGGAGACAGCAGTAGTCCAGTCACATTCTTCTGACCATAAAATCAACATGGTTTTGGCGCCCGCGCGCTGGGATAGTGCTGAAGGCGACTAGTCGTGGAGTGTAGTGGAACGGTACCAGATCCCGGCGTTGCCCTGGAACGGGATGTGTGATCTGTTGTTCGCCTGCAAATTTGGAACCAGTTGGACTGCGGTCTGATCGAGTGTTTCACCAAAGCGGAGGCCTGACTTCATTTATTGGGACAGCGATTCTTGTGGCACGACTACTGATGAAGTCGATACCGGAATTGGCGTGGACAAATAGAGTTTATGGTTCCAGAGATGGCCGTTACAGCGACCTGGAAATGTCCATTTTGAGCTGCTCGCCATTTATACAGTTTAATGTGGCACGTTCAATGGAACTGTTTTTGTGAACGTAAAAAACGCGCAATTTACAGAACGCACAATAAAGCCGTTTTTGTGAACGTAAAAAATGTGCACTTTTACACAACGCTCAATAGAGCCGTTTTTGTGAACGTAAAAAATGTGCAATTTTACAGAACGCTCAATAGAGCCGTTTTTGTGAACGTAAAAAATGTGCAATTTTACAGAACGCTCAATAGAGCCGTTTTTGTGAACGTAAAAAATGTGCAATTTTACAGAACGCTCAATAGAGCCGCTTTTGTGAATGTAAAAAATGTGCAATTTTACAGAACGCTCAATAAAGCCGTTTTTGTGAATGTAAAAAATGTGCAATTTTACAGAACGCTCAATAAAGCCGTTTTTGTGAACGTAAAAAATGTGCACTTTTACAGAACGCTCAATAGAGCCGTTTTTGTGAACGTAAAAAACGTGCAATTTTACAGAACGCTTAATAGAGCCGTTTTTGTGAACGTAAAAAATGTGCAATTTTACAGAACGCTTAATAGAACCGTTTTTGTGAACGTAAAAAACGCGCAATTTTACAGAACGCTCAATAGAACCGTTTTTGTGAACGTAAAAAACGCGCAATTTTACAGAACGCTCAATAGAGCAGTTTTTGTTAACGTAAAAAACGTGCAATTTTACAGAAAGCAAAACGTTCAATAGAACAGTATGGACGATCAAAATCGACGATCGGAATGAACACTGTTGGTTGCTGGAACGGCTGAGCAGATATGGGAATACCCCGGCTGCAGTGAAGCCATTCTGTTCTAAAGTCTAAAGTCTGCCTCAAGAAAGGCAAGCTAAACATCCTATGGAATCAAAACCTGACCTTCACCCCACCCCCCTTTTATTTTTCCAGGTCTGTAAACTTACTTTCCCAATCGCAGAACGAAGTATTAGAGAGTCGTGATAGCTCAGTGGTTAGTGAACTGGACTACAAAGAATAAGATGGAGGGTTCGAACCCAACCGACGGCTTCCGGTTCACCCAGTCTTTAATGGGTACCGGATTTTTTTTTTTCTGGGAAAGTAAAGCGGCCCGGGCGTAATACCGACCACATTACCCCAAAAATCATGTGCTGAAGGTCTGCAAAATTTATGGTCATTAACACCATATTCCCTATACGCCACTTGGCGTGACGGGGGGTACTTTACTTTTTTTAACAACGAAGTCTTGTCATCCTGAACTACTCCTCAAGAGGGGGAAAAAAACCTCATTGGCCATCTCCTTCCTCTACGCTGCTTGCTTGCGTTCGCCCGATGACTAAATTATTCTAGAGTATTCGTAGACTATAGAATTCCTCGTCGTCATCCGCCCTTAAAAGGACGTTAAGTGGGCGTGTCTGCGTTGTGTTGTGGTTTGCAGTATAACTGTGATATTTGCGCCTTTCCGCCCAACACATTCGACTTCAGCACAACATTTTTGAGTACCGGGTTGTCTTCCCTCTTCGATCCCTACTCGCTTGGCCAGACTATACAGGTTAGTCTGTCACTAGAGACACCACGGAGGGGTGGAGCAGGGTCTGGATGGTTCTGGTTCACCGATCCTGGCGCAAGCCATCAGCTGTGGGTAGCTTGCAACTTCCAGCTCTGGTGCTGTGAGGCGCGCCTTCGCCTCCTCCCTCCTCTATGATTTCTCAAGTAACGCCCATGGTTCTTCAATTCACTAACCTCCACTCAACGAACTAACGAAAATATTTATCTTTACACGTTTTTTTCCCTCTTTTACTATTCATACCCAAATTCTTCGTCTCCGTTAACTACGAAGATTTACAAACCTACTCGTGTAGCTCTGTTCCCGAGGGGGTAGCAAGTACACAAATCTGCTCTCTCAGATTTGAAGATTAAGGGGAAACAACTCAGTACTAACGATTAAAGGACTGCCCGACATGTGATAGCCATCTTTGCTTTCAGCGTGAATATAATTGTCCCCAAAAAGACGATGATAAATGTCTTAGGAGATCTGCATAGCTAAGCTACTCATATTTCATTTTAAATAGATTAGTTCATTTAGAAACATGCGGAGAATTCTGGAGGGGAAAGAACTCAGAAGGGAAATATTTCATCCAATGGAATAGCTGTCTATTTTTTGACGATTTAATCATCTTGTGCCATGCCGATTCATGGTAAGCGATTATGGATCTAGACTACGATAGCTAGGTCTTACGTTTTCCCCGTAAGATTTACGTTTTTAAAAAATAAAAATTACATTATGTGGCTCCCGTCTTTCTTTGCCCTGTAAACCAATTTCTTACTCTTTTTTTTCCTCGCATCCACAAAAATTACTGGATAATATTTTGAAATTAGTAGAAAACACGTGGCAATATTTTTCCTCATGATTAATAGCAATGTTTTATTCATTTTTGGGTAATATTTTACGATGAGAAGAATAATTTACTATGAGAAGAATAATTTACTATGAGAAGAATAATTTACTATGAGAAGAATAATTTACAATGAGAAAAATAATTTACAATGAGATGACATTTTGGGTAGTTAATGTAATGGTAATTTGATAAAAATTGATACTGCTCTATTCATTTGTAATGAATAA
>JAVIAB010000050.1:19305854-19310854 GCA_032433765.1 Megaustenia siamemsis | reverse complement strand
GAGGTAGAGGCAGACCAAGACTAATGTAGACTGGTAGCACCAAAAGGTGGACAGGTGAACCTATGACAAGGTGCACCATCAAGATAAGAGACAGAGTCACATGGCGCTCCGTTGTAGCCAACCTTCGATGTGGAGACGGCACCCAATAAGGAGTGGAATAGTTCACGACACATCGTGGAATCTTTCTCTTGTACTTGGCAATAACCTGGCAACAGTATTATATATCGCTGACTTTACTCACAGTTTCCTGGCAGATTCTCACAGTCCTCCTGTCTTACTCAACTTCTCTCTCTCCCTCCCTCCCCTCTCTCTCTCTCTCTCTCTCTCAGTCAAACAATCTTTCTTTCAGATTAAGTCTCCCTCTCAGATTTTTTTCCTATCTTACTAAACTTCTCTCTCTCTCTCTCTCTCTCTCTCTCTCTCTCTCTCTCTTTCACTCAGTCAATCAATTTTTCTCACAGATTGTCTTCCTCTCAGAATTTTCTTTATATATATATATATATATATAAAGAGCTATAGCTCAGTGGTTAGTGAACTGAACTACAAAGAACAAGAGGTAGGGTTCGATTCTAACCGACGGCTTCCGGGTTCACCCAGCCTTAGATGGGTACCGGATTTTTTTTCTGGGAAAGTAAAGCGGCACGGGCGCAATACCGATCACATTACCCCAAAAATCATGTGCTGAAGGTCTGTAAAATTTGTGGTCACTAACACCATATTCCCTATACGCCACTTGGCGTGACAGGGGTACTTTACTTATATATATATATATATATAAGTAAAGTACATTTTAAAAAAAAAGTATATATATATATGCTTCCTTCACATATAGCGCCCTGTTCGCTGGCTTCTTCAGAGGACTCACAGATAAGTGCTGAGTTCCAGTGAACTTTTCTGTTTATTTGTTTGTTTTATTGATATTTGAAGGGATGATGTGATTGTAAGTGCTTTCTATTTGATGTAAATCACTTTGCTTCTTTTGATTCATTGCATTTTGTTACAATTTCTTTATTTAATCACTTATACTCATCTTTGTTGTTGATTGCGCTATTGAACGCGTAAAAAAATGGCGGTTTGTTTACGCCGGTCTGTCGTCAAGGACGCGTCATTCATTTAATTTGTAAAAGGCTCACAGTGTATCCGCGTGCTGCAGAGCGATTTACTGGAGTTGGCCAGTTTATAACGCGGGAACGGGTTCTGGACCGTGCGACTGATTAAGTGCACGTGAGTCTAGACCATCCACAGCATCGACCTTCAGCGACTAAATCATCTATGACACTATGACGACGGTAACATTTCAGATGCAGCCCAAAACGACAACTCTTCCCATTTCGAAGAAGAAAAATACGACAGGACAAGCGTGGTGGCATTAAACTGTCGAAGCGTGAGAGGCTAGGCCTAAAGTATGTGCGCGTTACATATTGGAATTGTGGGTCCATAAATCAACGACGGCCTATTCTTGATAAGCTACTGTGCGGCGCCGATATAATGATTTTACAAGAAACTCTTCTTGGTGACAGGACAGTAAGTACTCCTGGATTTCATTGTTTCTACAATAGGCGACACCTTGGGCAGGCCATCCTTGTGCGCAACAATATGGTAGCAGCTGAGGTCGATATGTTTGCGTGGGACAGTGCAGAATTGCAGGTACATACGGTTAGGGTGCAGACCCCAGTTCAACACAGGGAAAGATGCCAGGCTAAAAAGAGGCAAATCATGGGTGGGCCGAGCAGAAGATGTCATCAAACAGGTCTGTGGGCTTACCAATATCAGCGTTGGTGAGGAGTGGATACCGGTGCCTACATCATTCAAGGGGACTTTCTCGTGTATTGTCACACTCGACAGGAAAAGTGGGGAATAGAACCCGGTCGTTGTTAATGCTGAGGTCAACGGTCTCATCTGCGATAACACCGATGAACAATATGCAGTCATCTATACAGACGGATCTGTAATACGACACCAAAGAAGTGCATGGGCATTTACAGCACGCTCGGCAGGCAGAATAGCCAAGAAGACAGTGGTGCATACATCATGACCACGAGTAGCATGACAATGGAGGTGATGGCAGTGACCAAGGCATTCAAATGGTTAGAGTCACAAGATTACACCCACGCATGTATACTGAGTGATTCTATGAACATGATTAACAAAGTGGAGGCGGGCTTTGTACGCATGCAATGGGTAGAGTCGTTGCAGAAATCCAAAATACGTAAGGTCACATTTGTCTATGTCCCTGGACATGCGGGAGTACGGCGAAATGAAAGAGCGGACAGGTTGGCTAGCTGCGCTGTCGTTGAGGACGGGCAACCAATGGATCGGGCAGACATCATCAATGCCCTCCGAGATGTGGGAAGACCACAGGACTTCGACAAACACAGATCCACGTCACTTCTTCGGATGATGGAAATGGGAGTTAAGATGGGCACAGCCAGAAATGAGAAACTTAGTGGCCGTGTGAGAAGCCTTATCAACCAACATAGAAATGGAGTCGTTAGTCGCTGGACACTGAGGGAATTGCTGAGGAGGGGATCTGAGCACCTATGGACATGTTCGAAGTGCAATGATGATGACCCACAAATATCTCAATAACTCAATAACTTATACTAATTATTACCCATATATATATCATCATCATCATCATCATCATCAAGTACCGGGCCTAGTGGCGTAGGTGATCATGTCTCTCCACAACTTTCAATCTCGGCAGCTATTTATCATTTCTGTTGTTGACCTTCTGCCAAGTCATTCTCTTAAGCTGTCTGCTATTTTTCTCTTTGCTACCCTCTATCTCTTCGTCCCTCAATTTGTCCAGTTATTACAATATATTCAAGTTGTTCTCTTCTCATTACATGGCCAAAAAATGATATATATATATATATATATATATATATATATATATATATATATATATATATATATATATATATTTATATATATATGTGTGTGTCATCAGCATCATCATTGAGTGCCGTCTCCGCATCGAAGGTTGGCTACCATGGAGCGTCATTCCACTCTGTCTCTTGCTTTGATGGTGCAGATTGTTATATCTTGTCCAGTTTTTGATGTTACTCGTCCATGTTAGTCTTGGTCTGCCTCTGTGCTTCTTTTACCTTGTATTTTCTCTTCCAATGTTACTTTTATTAGGCTGTTGTGTCTTTTAACATGCCCCAAACATTTCATTTGTCTTGTTTGAATTGTGTTTAGTAGTTCTCTTTTCATTCTTAGTTGTTTTAAAACTTCATCGTTTGTTTTCTTTTCTTTCCATCCAATTCTACCTATTCTTCTATAAATCTACATTTCAAAGGCTTCAATTTTCTGTTCTGTTTTCTTGTCTAATGTCCATGTTTCTGCGCCATACAGGAATATTGAGAAGATGTAACATTTTGCTATTCTTAGTTTTAGTCCTGGTGTTATTTGTTTTGATGTTAGTATATTTTTCATGGCATTAAAATTAATTTTTGCCATTCCTATTCTTTTGTTTATTTCAGTTGTGTGTGTGTGTGTGTAATCTTCCTGAACCTCTGTTCTTAAACCTCCCTCCCAATTTTCCCCAACGAAGTTCCGACCAAGACGTAGAGAAGCACTGTACAATCCGAAATGTTTGCAGTTCAAATCACCCAACATCTATTTGCTCCCAACATATTTAAAAGAGGCGATGCCCAACGGCCGGGAGATTGTTGACCCGACCGATTACACGCCGTGTTTAAACCCATTCTCTGGAGCACTCAAAACGCAGCGGCCGACCCCACACGTTTGGCCAAACTAATATTCGCCAACTTATTCAATTACTAAAAGCACTGCCCGCTGAGAACAACAGTCCATTTCCTTTGGCCAGATACTATTTGCTGTTGGGATTAAGTACGACCAAGGAGACAAAACTAAAACGACAAAGCCGATCGGAAGTAAATGCCAATATTTGATGCGATTATGAGAATGTTCGTTTACAGACACAGAAAAACCTGGTACCCTGGGTTAACTTATCACTTCTGAAATTATGAACACTTCCACTAACGAAAAAAACTAGTACCCTGGGTTAACTTATCAGTTCTGAAATTGTGAACACTTCCACTAACGAAAAAACTAGTATCCAGGGTTAACTTATCAGTTCTGAAATTGTGAACATTTCCACTAACGAAAAAACTAGTGCCCTGGGTTAACTTATCACTTCTGAAATTGTGAACACTTCCACTAACGAAAAAAACTAGTGCCCTGTGTTAACTTATCAGTTCTGAAATTGTGAACACTTCCACTAACGAAAAAACTAGTATCCCGGGTTAACTTATAACTTCTGAAATTGTGCTGATAAGCAGACATCAAATATGCAAAATATTTAACATTATGTAGCGTAGAGCTAGAGTGAATATATACAATAAATATAAAATGGCATGGAGCAGTTAAACTAAAAGAAAGACAAGACAAACAACGTTTCAGCAAAAGCCTTCATCAGGTTTAACAAACTAACTATACAAATTAAACACATAAACCCAAGCCAGAAAACACAACAATGATGTAAACAAATAGAAATAAAGAAAAAATGTTTTTTTTTTAAATGTCCGCCATTTTTTTATATTTGTGTTGTGTTTTCTAGCTTGGACTTATATGTTTAATTTATATAAACTGTTAACCTCCGAAGACGGAGTTATCTGCATGTACAGCGAGGGACCACTGTGCACAGCCAGGGAGAAACGGATTAACACGCAAAATTCAGTTCCAGTCTCTAGGGACTTCGTGAGAGGCAAAAGCTAGCGAACACACCCAAAAAAAAAAAAATATATATATATATATATAACCACATTACCCCAAAAATCATGTGCCGAAGGTCTGTAAAATATATGGTCACTAACACCATATTCCATATACGCCATTTGGCGTGACGGGGGTACTTTAATATATACATATATATATATATATATATATATATATATATATATATATACATACAGGTATATATAGTTTTTTTTCTGTATGTTACCGGGGCCTCATTATGAGGGAAATGAAGA
>JAVIAB010000050.1:19233354-19300854 GCA_032433765.1 Megaustenia siamemsis | reverse complement strand
GTAAATCTGTGTTATTTGCATCTTTCAGCCCAACACATCAGACTTCAGCACCCTCTGGGTAGTGAGAGCTGATGTCTAGCCCTTTCAGATACTGACGTAAAATAGGAGCTCCTTTGTGCATTCTGAGTACCTTAACTCTTTCTGTACGTTTCGCCGTATAGTGCGCCACTCTCAATTTGATTATTGTGAACCGTCATCAAACCATATTCTTTTTATATGTCTTGTATCATCTTGGTATTGTATCATCTTGTATTCTTTTTATATGTCTTGTATCATCTTGGTATTCTTATATGGGCCACTGCAAGAATTACAAAAGACAGTAAAATTCATACAGGAAACGACATTGCTGATATAGACAATACTTCGAGCGAACGAAAGATAGATAAATCTGGGTATTGTATCATCTTGTATTCTTTTTATATGTCTTGTATCATCTTGGTATTGTATCATCTTGTATTCTTTTTATATGTCTTGTATCATCTTGGTATTGTATCATTTTGTATTCTTTTTATATGTCTTGTATCATCTGGGTATTGTATCATCTTGTATTCTTTTTATATGTCTTGTATCATCTTGGTATTGTATCATCTTGGTATTGTATCATCTTGGTATTGGTGAAATCTAATACCTTGAAGCAAATGGGGTGAGGTGTATCGTAAACTCCTGCAAAGTCTGGTTTCAGCTTTATTAAAAAAAAAAAAAAAAAGGAACAAAACAAAATCACGACGTTTCGGACTACACGCGGCTTTCTTCAGAAGACACAGAAACAGACAACGAAATGAAGACACAGAAACAGACAACGAAATGAAGACACAGAAACAGACAACGAAATGAAGACACAGAAACAGACAACGAAATGAAGAGAAGCGAATCTATATGTTCTAGAATAACAAGAATTAGTGGAACCGAAACAGAGAGTCAGATGAAAAGGGAGACAAATAAAAAGGGGAAAGTACTATATTGTAGGAAAATCATTGATTAAAAATAAATTTTGCATCCAGCATTTGCTTCTTGGGAGCCGCGATAGCTCAGTGGTTAGTGAACTGGACTACAAAGGACAAGGGGTAGGATTCGATCCCAACCGACGGCTTCCGGGTTCACCCTACCTTAAATGGGTACCGGATTTTTTTCTGAGAAAGTAAAGCGGCACGGGCGTAATACCGACCACATTACCCCAAAATCATGTGCCGAAGGTCTGTAAAATGTATGGTCACTAACACCATATTCCCTATACGCCACTTGGCGTGACGGAGGTACTTTACTTTTTTTTTTATTTATTTGCTTCTTGCTACCAGCTTGATCTCAGCACTACAGTTATTTGCCTGTTCTTTACTTTAAAGATCTCTTGGCAGTTGAAAATCTAAATGAACAAGCCGCCCGGGAAACAACAATTGTAGGAAACAATATGCCCAAACCGTCAAAACTCTCATCATAATCATCATGTGTCAGGGTTGGCGCAGGCGATCATATCCTTCCACAATGCAACCAATGGATCGGGCAGACATCATCAATGCCCTCCGAGATGTGGGAAGAGCACTGGACTTCGACAAACACAGATCCACGTCACTTCTTCTTATGATGGAAATAGGAGTTAAGATGGGCACAGCCAGAAATGAGAAACTTAGTGGGCGTGTAAGAAAACTTATCAACCAACATAGAACTGGAGTCGTCAGTCGCTGGACACTGAGTGAATTGCTGAGGAGGGGATCTGAGCACCTATGGACATGTTCGGAGTGCAATGATGATGACCCGTAAATAACTCAATAACTCATTCCTTCCACAATCTTCTACCCACAGTGCATCGTATCAATTCTGTTGTTGAATGTTTTCCGTGCCATGACACCAAGCTATCTAGCATCTCCTTTTCTTTGTCGTCCGCGATCTCTCTTTCCCTGTATTTTGCCACTTGTAACCAAGTATTCCAACTTTCATTTTCTCATGATGTGCCTGAAAAAAGTCTAAATTCTGGACAATAAAAAAATTAGGGGACCTCAGAGTTCAAAGAATGTCTGCCTGAATGGCGAGTGACGCTTGAGCACACGGCAGACGGTGTGGAATATGGGGACATGTGATTTTCATGAACAATTCAATCTCGTTGGGACGTCGTTAAAGGTGCAAAGCTGGGGTACGCAAACAAACATAAAACAAAACACAATCTATAAACGCTAATGGATTCCTTGTACGTGTTTAAGAATAAAACGCTAATGGATTCCTTGTACGTGTTTAAGAATAAAACGCTAATGGATTCCTTGTACGTGTTTAAGAATAAAACGCTAATGGATTCCTTGTACGTGTTTAAGAATAAAACGCTAATGGATTCCTTGTACGTGTTTAAGAATAAAACGCTAATGGATTCCTTGTACGTGTTTAAGAATAAAACGCTAATGGATTTCCTTGTACGTGTTTAAGAATAAAACGCTAATGGATTTCCTTGTACGTGTTTAAGAATAAAACGCTAATGGATTTCCTTGTACGTGTTTAAGAATAAAACGCTAATGGATTTCCTTGTACGTGTTTAAGAATAAAACGCTAATGGATTTCCTTGTACGTGTTTAAGAATAAAACGCTAATGGATTCCTTGTACGTGTTTAAGAATAAAACGCTAATGGATCAAATATACACACATTTTACAGAGGAAATCAAAATATGGAGGTCACATCAAAAGACCGCGTGGTTTAGAAAGAAGAATTCCGGAAGTCATGTTTCTAGGAAAACCAGACGAGGGTCAGTTAAGAAGTAATTGAATTTAAGCCATCAAAGACAAAGAACAACTATAACTATATATATTACAATATCTACAGACATCATCATCAGGTGCCATGCCGGTTGGTGTAGGCGATCATCTCTCTCTTCCACATCTCTCAGTCTTTCATGCATACCATAATTTTAGTCGGTCATCTTTTATTTTACCATTTAGATAAGCTGTTTAATATTTTTTCTCTTGGGTTTCCTCTGTTCTTATTTCCGTTCATTCTGCCTGTTATAGTATTCTCAATTCATTCTTTTCTCATCACATGCTCAATAAATGTAGATTGTCCTTTCCTTGTGGTTTTTATGATATTTCTGGTTTCTCCAGCTCTTTTTAAACATTCTTCATTTATCATTTTTGCTATCCATGGAATTCGTTGCATTTTTCTGATAAACCACATCTCAGCTCCCTCTAGTGTTCTCTGTGCTGTCTTATTTACCGTCCACGACTCACGCCCATATAGTAGAACAGGTTCAATGTTATATATTTGCAATGTTTATAACATTAGTCGACAATCAATTGTTTGTCATTCGAAAGAATTATCTCCTTGATTATCCTATCCTGCATTTAATGTATGCAGCTGGTGATTGTCCATAATTCTACGTTTGTAATTTTGATTTGCCATCTCCATCCTTTTATTCAGCCCAATCATCCATTAATTAAGGTATGTATCTTCGTGATTGTCATTTTACTTGTTCTCCATGTTTCACAACCATAACATACGACTGGCTGACTTAACATTGGAGTTGAACATGTTTATTTTTGTTTTTTCCCCAGCAGTGGCGGATTTTTTTTCGAACTGACAAGGCTCCGGGGTTCACTCAGCCTATAAAAATGGGTACCAGAGATTTTTTTCTGGGAAGTAAAGGCGGCCTGGCGTGATACTGACCACATCACCCAAAAATGTGCCGTGGTTATAGAAAAATATGGTAACTAACAACATATTCCCCATACGCATAGCAAGGCGTGAAGGGAACCTTTTTATATATAGCAACTATAGATAAACTATTCTATTAAACAGTCGTCCTTTCTCTATCGACGCTTCAAGGCAACAACAGATGGATACAAGAAGAATAATAAGAAAGAGATCTTTAACTTGACAACAGATGGATACAAGAAGAATAATAAGAAAGAGATCTTTAACTTGACAACAGATGGATACAAGAAGAATAATAAGAAAGAGATCTTTAACTTGACAACAGATGGATACAAGAAGAATAATAAGAAAGAGATCTTTAACTTGACAACAGATGGATACAAGAAGAATAATAAGAAAGAGATCTTTAACTTGACAACAGATGGAAACAAGAAGAATAATAAGAAAGAGATCTTTAACTTGACAACAGATGGATACAAGAAGAATAATAAGAAAGAGATCTTTAACTTGACAACAGATGGAAACAAGAAGAATAATAAGAAAGAGATCTTTAACTTGACAACAGATGGAAACAAGAAGAATAATAAGAAAGAGATCTTTAACTTGACAACAGATGGATACAAGAAGAATAATAAGAAAGAGATCTTTAACTTGACAACAGATGGATACAAGAAGAATAATAAGAAAGAGATCTTTAACTTGACAACAGATGGAAACAAGAAGAATAATAAGAAAGAGATCTTTAACTTGACAACAGATGGATACAAGAAGAATAATAAGAAAGAGATCTTTAACTTGACAACAGATGGATACAAGAAGAATAATAAGAAAGAGATCTTTAACTTGACAACAGATGGATACAAGAAGAATAATAAGAAAGAGATCTTTAACTTGACAACAGATGGATACAAGAAGAATAATAAGAAAGAGATCTTTAACTTGACAACAGATGGAGATCTGACTAGAGACAGGTTTTTTATTTTCAGCCTGACTTACGAGCGCAAGGTTCTGCAAAGATGCAATTACTTGACGAATTACTGGCAAGACTTTAAGAATATGTTAAATAATCACAAAATGATAGT
This sequence comes from Megaustenia siamemsis, assembly GCA_032433765.1. Taxonomy (NCBI): domain Eukaryota; kingdom Metazoa; phylum Mollusca; class Gastropoda; order Stylommatophora; family Ariophantidae; genus Megaustenia; species Megaustenia siamemsis. The sequence goes on along the minus strand of JAVIAB010000050.1, from coordinate 19,296,146 downwards.
AAGCAGATAAACCGGTTTAGGAACGAGATAAACTATGACGTTTCGGCAAACGCCTTCATCATGTACACTATAACGAAGATAACTACAAAGATAACCACAAAAGGCAAGTACTGATCTGAGAGAATTTGGGGAAGGAAGGCGAATGATAGAGAGAGATGACAAGGGAAAAAGAAAGTAGCGGAGTTGTAATAATGGAGATACTTGCCCCTTTTTTTTCTTTTTTTTTCGTTCGCCAGCTTTGACCTCTGACGAAGTCCATAGAGACTAGGAACTGAATTTTGCGTGTTTATCCATTTTTCCCAGGCAGCTGCGAGCACAGGGGTCCCTCGCCGCACAGGCAGATAACTCCGACTTTGGAGGTACTCATATTTTTTCCATCGATGAGTAATTGACGTTTCAAGCCGGGCCCCGCTGTTGAGACCAGGGGTGGTTGCCGCAGAAAGAAATCATAAATAAAAATCCCAACTTGCCTTTTGTGGATGCCTATGTAAATAAATTTGTTATAGTGTACCTGGGAGCTGCGATAGCTCAGTGGTTAATGAACTGGACTACAAAGGACAAGAGGTTGAGTTCGATCCTGACTGATGGTTTCCGGGTTCACCCAGCCTTAAATGGGTACCGGATATTTTTCTGGGAAAGTAAAGCGGCACGGGTGTAATATTAACCATATTACCCCAAAAATCATGTACTGAAGGTCTGTAAAAATTATGGCCACTAACACCATATTCCCTATACACCACTTGGCGTGACGGGGGCTCTTTACTTTTTTTTCATAGTGTACCTGACGAAGGCTTGTGTTGAATCGTCGTAATTTGTCTTACTCCTCTACTGGTTTGACTACCCTTTTATGTTTATTTTACATGTTAACAGCAGCTCTACTCGCGGCCCCATATAAAACTTCAAGAATACAATCTCAAGTATAACATTTCAACAATAACATTTCAACAATAACATTTTAAGAATAAAATTTCAAGAATAAAATTTCAACAATAAAATTTCAATGCTTCAATAAAAAAAAACAACAACAGCGCTTAGTAAAACAAATACTGAATGTAGCAAGGAGAAACACAATTAACAATATTGACATTAGAAGAAGACTAGGAGTATGCCAAAGGTCTATTCTGGCTTCAATCTTGCAATAAAGAATGACTTGGATATGTGTCTCCAACACAGTTGTTGGATACTAATACTCTAGTTAAGTTCATAATTCGTGTCTTTACAGGAAAATAAAATGCACTTGCTTCAGTCATGCCTTCTCTTCCTCACTCTCTCTCTCTCTCTCTCTCTCTCTCTCTCTCTCTCTCTCTCTCTGCGATCAAGTCTCAATCAGAGCAAGATTCCAGACTCTCTTATGAAGTCATCTGTCAGTTTAGGTAATTCGATCGCCCCATAGTTATACATTCAAGCTTATCAAAAGAAACTGTACCGTAAAAGTTAAGAATTGAAAATTGCATCTCCCGAAACTCTCAAGTTTACCAATAATTTTGTTACAAATATAACTACTAAAGCTTTATTCATAAAGAATACTTACTAAGCCGAAAATTAAACGTTTTGTGTGAGGTTTCACAAACTGTAACTACTTACATAAAATATCAGTTTTAAGAAATATCAGTTTTAAGAAATGTAAGTTTTAAGAAATATCGATTTTAAGAAATATCGATTTTAAGAATTATCAGTTTTAAGAAATGTAAGTTTTAAGAAATATCAGTTTTAAGAAATATCCATTTTAAGAAATATCGATTTTAAGAATTATCAGTTTTAAGAAATATCAGTTTTTAAGAAGTATCAGTTTTAATAAGTATCAGTTTTAAGAAATATCAGTTTTAAGAAATATCAGTTTTAAGAAATATCAGTTTTAAGAAATATCAGTTTTAAGAAATATCAGTTTTAAGGATGTGTGGAAAATATTAGGTTCAAGACATCTTCATCTATAAATGCTGCAAATTTTTTAAAGGTTATAACTAAAATACTATTTTGAGATGAAATTAAACAGCTGTGCCCAGCCAAAAAAAAAAAATAAAAAATAAAAGAAACACTGCAAGCATAACAGCCAGATCTAACAACAAAAGAACAGCTATAAGCCCTCTCTGGAGACGAATTAGCGAAATATCAAACGTCACACAAGCTATTATGTATGAACCAAACCGCAGTCATGCCAAGAGCGCTCATTTCTCCCTGGACGCTCCAAGACGAAAGAGAACAGGGAATAGACTAGACCGGGACAATAATCCGAGATCCAACTATTGTCATAATTGTGTGGGTTTCTTCTGGGTCTCCCACATCCTACCTCTCTCGTCCCATTAACCCTATTTACCCAGCAAATTTATTTTATAAGACAGATACGCAAAGTTGATAAGGTTATGTACATAGATTGAACATTTTTAGATACGTCAAGTTGATGAGGGTACGTACATAAACTGAACATTTTCAGATTCGTCAAATTGATAAGGCTATATACATAAACTGAACATTTTTAGATTCGTCAAATTGATAAGGCTATATACATAAACTGAACATTTTTATATATGTCAAGTTGATAAGGCTATGTACATAAACTGAACATTTTTATATATGTCAAGTTGATAAGGCTATGTACATAAATTGAACATTTTTATATATGTCAAGTTGATAAGGCTATGTACATAAACTGAACATTTTTATATATGTCAAGTTGATAAGGCTATGTACATAAACTGAACATTTTTATAAATGTCAAGTTGATAAGGCTATGTACATAAACTGAACATTTTTAGATACGTCAAGTTGATGAGGCTATGTACATAAACTGAACATTTTTAGATACGTCAAGTTGATGAGGCTATGTGCATAAACTGAACATTTTTAGATACGTCAAGTTGATGAGGCTATGTACATAAACTGAACATTTTTAGATACCTCAAGTTGATGAGGCTATATTCATAAGTTAACCTTTTATTTATATATATATATATATATATATATATATATATATATATATATATATATATATATATATACGTTAAGCTGTTCAGACCACGTACACCACTGAACATGTTTACATATGTTAGGTTGATCAAGCTACGTCATATTTTAACATACGTCAAATTGATTAGGCGAAGTCACAGCTGTTTGTTTTCATTCTAAAAGTGATATCTTAGTTCAAATCTTAGAAATAATTCCATAGTGTGCGAATACTCTAGAATACTTTAGTCATCGGGCGAAAGCAAGCAAGCAAATCTTAGACATGCAACTGTGAAACAATTTGAATGATGATGTCCTGAGCCTAGTACATTTTACTCTCTCTGAAAATTGATTTTTAATTTGAAGTTGTTCCAATTTATGATACCAAACAACAAAAGCGGAATGTTTAGTTAAAGTCAATATTTATGCACGCATTATATTTTAGTCAGAACCAATTCTGACTAACAAATAGTAAACAAATAAATGAAAAGACGATTAGAGGCCAAAGAGATAGGATTTCTCAGAAGAATGTTGAAAGTTCCCTGAACAGCTAAAAAGACCAAAGAGGGAAATTCTCAAAGAGGCCAACACAAAAAGGGAGCTCCTAAAAAACATCAGAAAGAAACAATCAACATTTTTCTGGTACATCATGAGAAGAGGAAAGTTGGAATACTTGGTTACAATTGCCAAAAAAAAAAAAAAAAGGAAAGAGATATCGCGGACGACAAAGAATGAAAATACTAGATAGCTTGGTATCATGACATGTAAAACAGTCAACAACAGAACTGATACGATGCACTGTACATAGCAGATTGTGGAAGGACATGATCGCCTACGCCAACCGGTATGGTACATGATGATGACGGATCAGATATCGGTGGACCAAGAGATACAACGAAGACGATGACGCTGGATAGGACACACACTATAGAAGACATCTGAGAGTATTTCACGACAGGCTATTTTTTTAAATCATCCAGGGAGAAGACAAAGAGAAAGACCAAAATATTCTTTGAGAAGACATGAGAGAAGCAGAGATGAAGATGATGGGAAGACATGTAATGATTTTACAAGAATGACAAAAAAAAATAAACAGAACGGTTTGGAAAGTGTTGAAGACCTATGCTCCACAGGGAGTTGAAAGGAAGATATTAATTATGAAACTAGTGCCAATATTTTCTTGACCATCGGCACACTTTTGGGTAATGGTGTCAGCATTACGTCAGTGCCGTGTTTCTTTCACTAAAAAGAACTAGTCCAAATTTAAGGCTGAGTAAAACGAGGCGTTGTTAATCAGAGTATAAAATCTAACTTGTTGTTCTTAGTAGACAAATGTATAATCACTTCTTTACTCATCATCATTGGATGCTGTCTCCGCCTCGAAGATTGACTACCACGGGAGCGCTTTTCCGCTCACGAGAGTGAGCTTTGATAGTGCAGGTTGACAGGTTGAATTGTTCCATCATTTGATGTTACACGTTCATGTTATAATAGTCTTGATCTGCCTCTGCCTCTTTTACCTTGTATTTTCTTTTCCACAAACAAACGATGAAGTTTTAAAACAACTGAAAATAAAAAGATAACTACCAAATACAATTAAGATAAAACAAATGAAATTTTTGGGGCATGTTAAAAGACACAACAGCCTACTAAAAGTAATATTGGAAGGGAAAATACAAGGTAAAAGAGGCAGAGGCAGACCAAGACTAACATGGACGAGTAACATCAAAAGATGGACAAGTCAATCTATGACAGCCTGCACCATCAAAACAAGAAACCGAGTAGAATGGCGATCCATGATAGCCAACCTTCGTTGCGGAGAAGGCACTCGATGATGATGATGATGATGATGATGATGATGATTTCCTTTCCAAGATTATTTTTTGTAGACTGCTGTGTTTTTTGTTTCAACTGGAGCCAACATGTAGGGTTCAATCGACGGCCTACGGGTTTCACCCAGCCGTAAATGGGTACCGGATTTTTTTTTCTGGTAAAAGTAAAATGGAACGAGCATAATACCGACCACATTCTCCAAAAAGAATCATGTGCCGAAGATCTGTAAAATTATGGTCACTAACACAATATTCCCTATACGCCACTTGGCGTTACAGGGCTCTTTACTTATTTACTGTGTCTTTTGACATGCCCCAAAAATCTCATTTGTTTTGTTTGAATTGTATTTAGTTCTCTTTTCATTTTTAGTTGTTTTAAGACTTCATCGTTTGTTCTCTTTTCTTTCCATCCAATTGTACTCTACTAGGGCTTCCATTTTTGACCAACTCTCTTTATTTTTCAAACGGAACGGTCCAGAACGCGTTCCGATAAACTTTTATGATTTTATTGGTCGAGAGATAAATATTTTAAAGTAAAAAACGGTTTTCTGCCAGTTATGTCATTGGGATTATGTCAGATGGGATGATATAGTTTCAGTCAACGGTAGGTAAGAAAAATAAAGAGCACTTGTTATTTGTTTATGAGCTATATATGTTATTTGTTATCATTATCATGTTGTTGTTGTTGACGGATTGCCACGAGTTGATGCGGGGAGGTTGCCATTTGATGTGGCGGGTCGTAATGGCTTTCTTGACATTCCCGGCTCTTACTGGAGAAGTTGGAGTTCGTCTGTCCCAGGCTATGCTGGGAAACTACTAATCCAGCCCAGAGGTACTGCAATACTGGGTCCTCTATATCAGTAACAGCCACCACTACAGGGAACACGGCGATTCTAGTTTCTGTTAGCCAGTCTGTTTTGACGCAGACTGTTACCAGGGGTGGCCACAAGGAGGTAGAACTGCTAGGTCTTGGTCAGCTGATGGTGCGCCGACCTTGCTATTGCGACCGAAGGTCGCAGGCGCTTCTGCTCCCACATCATTATCATGTAAAATATATTGCCTTTTAACGATATTCTTGTTTACCTAAACGATAAGTGACTGAGAAAAAAAAGCTAGGATTAGCCCCCCCCCCTTTGTTTTTCCCCATAGAATATATAAAGAAACAACAGATAAAATGGTTTGAGCACGTGACAAGGCAGAGTAATCAAAACACAACACAACGAGCCCTCAATAAACGTTGCGAGAATACCAGACCCAAGGGCCGACCACGAAAAAGATGGATCGATGGAATATTAAAAGTACTAGGAAACTTAACAGCAGCAGAGGCGAACAGAAGAGCAAAGGACCGCAAATTAGATCTCCCCTCGACGCTGAAAGGCAGATGAGGAAGGAAATCTCTCTCTCTCTCTCTCTCTCTCTCTCTCTCTCTCTCTCTGCTATCAAGACTCAATCAGAGTAGGATTCCAGACTCTCTCATGAAGTCAGCTGTCTGTTTAAGCGAATCGATTGCCCCATATAGTTTCTCTTCCAGGGAGGTGGGTGTGGACCATATTGCTCTTCTCGGGTCTGTGTACTGGGGGCAATCCTGTAGAACATGTTTTTCTTATTTCTCTTTTCATTGCCTCTTTCATTTCATTTCATTTCAAAAACATAGGAAGGAAATAAGAAGACTAAGAAGAAGAAGAGGATAAGTGACAATATTGTATGTGTACTGCAGCATATGTTTTAAAGATTGACATTATACCCACACAGAGATCAGGAAAAACTATCAGGAATTAATAATAATCATCATCATCAAGTACCATGCCTGCTGGCGTAAGTGATCATGTCTCTCCACAACTTTCGATCGGAGTCGGAGTTATCTGACTGTGCGGCGATGGACCCCTGTGCATACGGCTGCCAGGAAAAAATGAATTAACACGCAAAATTCAGTTCCTAGTCTCTAGGGACTTCGTCAGAGGTAAAAGCTGGCGAATGGAAAAAACAAACAAATCATAATTTCTGCTATGAGTAACGTCTCCTTGTGCTTTATTGGCCTCTCTCGAATCTGGCATTAGAAGACCACTGAGTTAGGTTTTGGGTTTGGAATAGCTTACAGCTTACAGCTTGCAGCTTACAGCTAACACTAAACCTACCCCTAACCCTTAACCCTAACCCTAACCCTAACCCCTAACCTTAACCCTAACCCTAACCCTTACAGCTTACAGCTAACACTAAACCTACCCCTAACCCTTAACCTAACCCTAACCACTAACCCTAACCCTTACAGCTTACAGCTTACAGCTAACACTAAACCTACCCCCAACCCTAACCCTAACCCTAACCCTAACCCTTACAGCTTACAGCTAACACTAAACCTACCCCCAACCCTAACCCTAACCCTAACCCTTACAGCTTACAGCTAACACTAAACCTACCCCCAACCCTAACCCTAACCCTTACAGCTTACAGCTAACACTAAACCTACCCCCAACCCTAACCCTAACCCTTACAGCTTACAGCTAACACTAAACCTACCCCCAACCCTAACCCTAACCCTTACAGCTTACAGCTAACACTAAACCTACCCCCAACCCTAACCCTAACCCTTACATCTTACAGCTAACACTAAACCTACCCCCAACCCTAACCCTAACCCTTACAGCTTACAGCTAACACTAAACCTACCCCCAACCCTAACCCTAACCCTTACAGCTTACAGCTAACACTAAACCTACCCCCAACCCTAACCCTAACCCTTACAGCTTACAGTTAACACTAAACCTACCATTAACCCTTCTTGAAAAAATAAAGTAAAATGCAGAATAAATAACAAGAAACAGTTGATAATTCAAGAATGTCCTGTTAGGGAGGGGAGATCACTTCTTTAGCAGAAATAATTTGGGACACTAAACTAGACCTTTCCCTATTTATACGTATTCGAAATTGCTGAATGGTATTTATTTAGATTGAACCATTTTCACAATATTTAAAATTTGCTTTTTTTATTATATTTTTTTTTCTCTCTTTCTCACTGGCACTTAAAAGGTGTCGTGGTTTATATCATTTGTCGTTCTTGAGCTGCTCGAACTGTCTGAATGAGTGATTTTCCTTTGTTGTTACATGTCTCTGTCACTGCATCTATCCATCTTCTTCTGGGTCTTCCTCTTGGTCTTTTTCAATGCATTCTCGAGAAGAATGCCCTTGATGGTGATTGGTGAGTATTCATTCTGACCAGGTCGCCAAACTATTTAAGTTGTTGTTGTTCTGTATATTCTTGGCATATAATTTTCTTATAAACAGAACGATAAACACGACGAATAATAAAAGAAACAAGAAGAGAGAGAAGAAAATGATGTTTGGGGGCGAGGCGTGGGGGCGTGGAAAGATAGTAAAACATCTACAGTTAGGCTGAACAATTCCTTCCATGTCTCCTTCCACTTTCCATCCTTCACTCCCTCACAACCACATAAAAAAAAAAGTAAAGTACCCCCGTCACGCCAAGTGGAGTATAGGGAAATATGGTGTTAGTGACCCTATATTTTACAGACCTTCAGCACATGATTTGTGGGGTAATGTGGTCGGTATTACGCCCGTGCTGATTTACTTTCCCAGAAAAAAATTCGGTACCCATTTAAGGCTCGGTGAACCCGGAAACCGTCGGTTGGGGATCGAACTCTACCCCTTGTCCTTTGTAGTCCAGTTCACTAACCACTGAGCTATCGCGGCTCCTCACAACCACATGGTAAACTCAAAATAGGAACTACCAGCCAGTGCCACTGTACCCTGGATAACATGACAACAAAACACATATACAGGATTGTCACCAGCACACAGACATGAAGAGATCAATGTGACCCGCACCCACCTCCTTGGAAGAGAAACTATACGGGACAACCGAATCACTGAAACAGACAGCTGCCTTCATAAGAAAGTCCAGAGTCATAAGTTATTGTTTTTTTTTTTGCGTTCGCCAGCTTTTCACCTCTGACGAAGTCCCTAGAGAATAGGAACTGAATTTTGCGTGTTAATCTGTTTTTCCCTGGCAGCCATATGCATAAGGGTCCCTCGCCACATAGGCAGATAACTCCGTCTACGGAGGTACTCATATTTTTTTTCGTCGATGAGTAATTGACGTTTCAAGCCGGGGCCCCGCTTCTGAGACCGGGGGTGGTTGCCGTTGAGAGAAATCAGAAATAAAAATCCCCCCCCCCCCCGGGGGTGCTGCCGGGATTTGAACTCACAAACCTCTCCGTCTTGAGGCCGGCGTCTTGCCTCTAGACCAACCAGTCCCACGAGTCCTAGTTTGAATGACGCCAGGATCACAGAAGAAGAAGAAAAACTCCAACACATCCTAATTTCCCTTCTCCGATCTCTCCATTAATTCTCTCTTCATTTCATCCTTCTGTCTTCCATTCTGAATTCCTCGGTTTTTCTTTTCCTTCAATCATTTGTCACTCTCTTTCTCCATCCCTCTTTCTTTATTCCACCTCTTTTGTTCATCTACCGCTCTCTTAATTCTTTTACTATTTTCACAATCCGTATATTCTTCTCTGCCTCTATTGTTATATTTTCTTCTTTCACCCACTGCACTCTTTTCTTCTCATTGCTCTTCCTTCTTTCACAAATCCTCTCTTCCTTTCTTTCTTTCATTTCTCTCCTCTTTACCCCTTTCTTACTTCCATCCTTCCCTCTCCACAGTTTCGTACAGCATCTTCACCTCCCTTCATACTTTCTTTCCATCCCCATCACCTTCTTCATCCAACCCCATTTTCCTTTCTTTCCTTCCCACCATTATCCCTCTTTTATATTCTCCTTCTCCCGTCTTTCCATTGGTCTCTTCAAGATCCTCTCTTTCCCCATGTCCTATCTTTCTATGGAACAAGTGGTGGGGCTTAACGTACACTCCTACAAGGTAATATGACAGCTTTACAAAAAAAAAAGAACACGTAAAGCTGTTACCATATTATGGTTATGGTTACGGTTATGGTTAGTCGAAAGCCCCGGTATCACTGCAACGGAATTAAAATCCACAATTGCTCTACCGCCCGTGCCAGTGGAATCATCCGAATTAAAACTCATCTCATTGAAGGATCCAAACAAAGAAAGGCAGCTGCAGTCACCATCATAGTAGCCACAGCACACGCCAAAAGACGTAAGGTCGAGGGGCACTGAAAGTGAACCCAGATAAACTGTCCTTCGTCATACGATATCATTATTCATCGTAAACAATTGGAATATCGAAACACGATCTGGTTGAAAAACACAGCTCACAGTATGCCAGAGCATTAACTCAGTAGCTCATGCAGCAAGCCGGACTTGGAATAAGACAACACTGCAACAAGGAACACTTTCCAGATTGAGCCTCAATGGTTCTTGCCGCCTATCCGCCATATTGACCGGTATTCTAATCGCTGTCACCTTACCTTCTAGTGGTGTACATTACGCCTCACCACTTGCTTGTTGCTACCAGCTTTACCGCAGCACTACAATTATTTCCCTGTTCCTTATCTTTCTATCTATCTCATTCTCCATCCGCCTTTCACTTGCTCAAATACCTTTCATTTTAATGATCCCAAGTAACAATAGCATACAAGATGGAATCTGGAAAGATTGAAATTCTGAACGGATTTTCCCGCATGCTTTTAATAGACATTAACCTGATTATTCCTAATCTAGTTGAGGGATTTCCTGTAATCCGCTCGACTTGTGCTCTAGGCTTATCCTAACCAGGTACTGTTTTCTTAACATCGCTTTCATATTAAGCGTCATAGAGTCAGCTCCCTTGGCAAGTCTCTTAGAAAAGCAGTACCTGGACTTTCCATCCAGAGTTTAATATGTTGCTTCTGTTGCCCCATTTCATCTGTTATTTTTCTACAACCACACTCTCCGACTCCTATTTTTTTTTACTACCACTGACTCTTATTTTTCTGCTACCACACTCCGATTCTAATTTTATTACTGTCCCACTTCCACTCTTATTTTTCTACTACCACACTCCGGCTCTTATTTTCTTACTGTTCCACTCTGACTTTTACTTTTCTACTGCCACACTCCAACTCTTATTTCTTACTGACCCACTTCCACTCTTATTTTTCTACTACCGCACTCGACTCTTATTTCTTACTGCTCCACTTCCACTCTTATTTTTCTACTACCACACTCTGGGACCACGATAGCTCAGTGGTTAGTGAACTGGACTACAAAACAAGAGGTCTAGTTCGATCCTCAGAAGACGCCGGCCTCGAGACAAAGAGGTTGTGGGTTCAAATCCTCGCTGCACTAGTTGGGATTTTTATTTATGGTTTCTCTCTGCGGCAACCAGCCCTGGTCTCAACAGCAAGGCCCGGCTTGAAACGTCAATTATTCATGGACGGAAAAAAAATATGAGTACCTCCGAAGACGGAGTTATCTGCATGTGCGGCGAGGGACACATGTGCATACGGATGCCAGGGAAAAACGGATTAACACGCAACATTCACTTCCTAGTCTCTAGGGACTTCGTCAGAGGTAAAAGCTGGCGAACGAAAAAAAAATGTGTACCGGAATTTTTTTCATGGAAAGTAAAGCGGTACGAGTGTAAGACTGACGACCATATTAACTCAAAAATCATGTGCCGAAGGTCTGGAAAAAATATGGTCATTAACATCATATTCCCTATCCGCCACTTGGCGTGACGCGACACATTACTTTTAATTACACTCTGACTCTTACCTTTTTTTTACTGTCATATTTCGACTCTTACTGTTTTACAGCATCTCTTTGACTGATTTGTTCACAGTCCCTCTCTTGTTTTACTTGCAGTCCTTTTTCAATTCTCCCTTATTTTTCTAATTCAAAACTTGTGATATTTTTGGTGTTTTTTTTTTTTACTGTCAAACTCTACCTACACAAAACATATTCATTTTCAAATTTTTAACTCCGCAACGGGTATCATCTACTTATCTACTAATTTTAACTTTACAACACTGTCTCCACCATCTATCTACTAATTTTAACTTTACAACACTGTGTCCACCATCTATCTACTAATTGTAACTGTACAACACTGTCTCCACCATCTATCTACTAATTTTAACTTTACAAAACTGTCTCCACCATCTATCTACTAATTTTAACTTTACTACACTGTCTCCACCATCTATCTACTAATTTTAACTTTACAACACTGTGTCCACCATCTATCTACTAATTTTAACTTTACAACACTGACTCCACCATTTATCTGTTAATTTTAACTTTACAACACCTAATCCACTATTTCTCTACTAATTCTAAAGTTAAATCACAGAATTTACTATTCGTTGACTTATTCTAGCTCTAAAACATGATCTATTTCTCTAATAATTCTAACTTTAGAACACTATCTATTTCTCTACTAATTCTAACTCTAAAACATTATATATTTCTCTACTAATTCTAACTCGAAGACACTATCTATTTCTCTACTAATTCTAACTTTAAAACACTATATATTTCTCTACTAATTCTAACTCTAAAATATTATCTATTTCTCTACTAATTCTAACTCTAAAATATTATATATTTCTCTACTAATTCTAACTCTAAAACATTATATAATTCTACTAATTCTAAAGTCAAAACACTGAATTCACCACTCGCTTAATAATTCTAAATCTAAAATACTATCTATTTCTGAACTAATTCTAATTTCAAAAGCTTAACAATTCCATTTCAACTCTTACCTACCTCAGTTCCATATAAATTGCTCAATCTCACAACTCAACATCACAACTCAACCTCACAACTTAACCTCATAACTCAAACTCACAACTCAAGCTCACAACACAATCTCACAACTTAACCTCACAACTCAACTTCACAACTCAATCTCACAACCCAACCTTACAGCTCAACCTCACAACTCAACCTCACAATTGAACCTCACAACTCAATCTCTCAACCAAACCTCACAACTCAACCTCTCAACCCAACCTCACAACTCAACTTAACAACTCAACCTCTCAACCAACCTCACAACTCAACCTCACAACTCAACCTCTCAACCCAACCTCACAACTCAACTTAACAACTCAACCTCTCAACCCAACCTCTCAACCCAACCTCACAACTCAACCTCACAACTCAACCTCTCAACCCAACCTACAGACTCCAGTGATTTTCTTGTCTGTTGTCCTATTGTCCATGATTCATAACCATATGTTAAGACTGGCTCTACATACCATTTAAGAACCCTTTTTCTTATTTCTATTGTCAAAAATGGATTGCATAGTATCTTCCTCATTTTTTTTGGAAAGCTGCTTTTGCCTGAGCCATTCTGCATCTTACCTCTGTAGTACATCTACCATCTGAGGTCAACACAATTCCAAAATATTTAAATTCATTTCCCTGTTTTAATATTGTGCCATATGTCTTTATTTTGCACTGAGGCGATGTCTTTTTCTTTCTTGTTACCATTACTTCAGTCTTTTTGCTATTAAGGCTGAGTCCTTTGTTTTTGCTTTCTTTCACTAGAGCCTAACTACGTCTATAGAAAGTAACTGAAGCTGGTGAGAATAAGAAAGAAAACAATTTAGAAATATTTTACTGGAATCAGAATCCGCTGTCCTATCTACATCAGAGGAGCATGAGCATGAGGAGCTAACAAACAGGGACTGTGAATCAATGATTCTTTAATAAGTCACAGAGTCCAGAAAATTTGGCTACAAAAAATACTAACAAAACGTTTTTTGCTGTTTTTTTTTTTTTCAGGTTTCTTGGGAAGTTCAAAGTTCATTAAAAAAAAAAAAGCCAAAATGGTTTTTTGCTGAACCGTGATTGGTCACTTTTAAGCAAATCAGGTGTAGGTTTCATCCTGATATGGTTTCTAGACTCCGCGAAGCATATATGTCTGTATTACATATTTTTAATACAACTGATTGAACATATATTTAATACAACTGATCGAATCACTATATCACGAACCACAAGCTTCTGTGAAAATAGTGGGCGAAACATCAATTTAGTTTGAAGTACACAAAGAGGAGAGGCAGGGATGCATCCCGTCTCGATATCTATTCAAATTCTACGCTGAGAACATCTTGAGAAATGTCATAAACGATGACAGATTTGTGAAGTTCGACACTTTCACAAAAAACGGGAAACATAATTCCATAAATCCAGATACGCTGATGACACAGTCCTCCTCTCAAACAGTGCAGAAGGATTAAGAGAGATAACTGAGTGTGTTAAAAAACACAGTGAAGAGCAAAACCACTATCTAAACATAGAGGAAACTAAGATAATGTCCAATGACAAAACAAAAAAACCAACCCAAATCATCACGAACAGTGAAGAACTTGAAATTATAACAAACTGTGAATATTTGGTATCTGTAGTAACTAACAATGGAGACTGCCAGAAAGAGATAAATAAAAGATTAGCAATACCAAAAAAATAAATAAACACCATAAAGAACATATGGCACAATACAAGCAAGGCAATAACATTAAAATTACTGACAGCATGCAACTTCCCGATAACAACAAATAGTTGTGGCTCATGGACAATTTCTCTCTCTCTCTCTCTCTCTCTCTCTCTCTCTCTCTCTCTGTCTGTCTGTCTTTGCGATCAAGACTCAATCAGAGTAGGATTCCCTCTCTCTCTCTCTGCGATCAGGACTCAATCAGAGTAGGATCCCAGACTCTCACATGAAGTCAGCTGTCAGGTTAAGTGTGTTGATCGCCCACACAGACAGAACATCACAATTAGAGTCTGCCAGATCCACTCTGATTGAACACCCGTTAAAACGTTGCACTGTGTTCTGCGCCAGTGGCCCAGTGCATCCAATTTCAGCCAGCATTTTATTCAGGTTTGCATTCCTTAGCCTTTGATTGTCTCCAATCTTCATGCAAGGCAGCAGATGATCTTTTCTGTAGGGGGATTCTGCCCTTAGATGGTCGGCCCTCTCAGGTTTACGAGCACCATCTGCCCGAGTCACTAGAGGTGACTAACACAGACATGCACACACAAACATGAGATATGACTAACACAGACATGCACACAGCGATACGAGGCATGACTAACACTGACACACATCAAGATATATGACACATGACTAACATAAACATGTACATAAAGATATGAGATATGACGAACATAGACACGCACACACAAAGATATGAGATGTGACTAACATAGAGTAGGATTCCAGACTCACTCATGAAGGCAGCTGTCTGTTTAAGTGATTCGATTGCCCCATATAGTTTCTCTTCCAGGGAGGTGGTCGTCGACCACATTGCTCTTCTCAGGTCTGTGTGCTGGGGGCAATCCTGTAGAACATGTTTTGTAGTCATATTCTCCAGTGTACAGTGGCATAGGCTGGTTGTACCTATTTTGAATTTGGTGAACATGTGATTTCTCATTCTATTGTGGCCAGTGCGTAGGCGAAGTGTGATGACTTGATCCCTACTTGATAGTTGGTGGTATCCGTCCCTCTCGTTATGCTTTGGATGTTCTCGTTTAAATTTTTCATGGTACTGACCCTTGAGGTTGGATTTGGCTTCATCATAACTGAGCGGATGGTTCTCTTGTGGTAATCTCCCTCCCTCTCATTCATTCGAAACAAAACACTACAGAAAATCCTTAAGATACATTGGACAATGAAAAGGAGCAATGAAGACATGAAAAGACTTAAATATTAAATAGAAATGGCTCATAACAACAATTTTACAGATGAAATTAACATGCTATGGCCACACCAAAAGAAACAGCGGGCTGGAAAGAACAATAATGGAGGGCATGGTCCTAGAAAGACGTGATAGATTGGACCAATAAGAACATGGTTTCAAGATATCAAAGAGACCTTGAACATGACAACAGAAGTAGGAGATTGGCTAGAGACTGATTCTTTCAGACGGTGGCTAGAGACTGATTCTTTCAGACGGTGGCTAGAGACTGATTCTTTCAGACGGTGGCTAGAGACTGATTCTTTCAGACGGTGGCTAGAGACTGATTCTTTCAGACGGTAGCTAGAGACTGATTCTTTCAGACGGTGGCTAGAGACTGATTCTTTCACACGGTAGCTAGAGACTGATTCTTTCAGACGGTGGCTAGAGACTGATTCTTTCAGACGGTGGATAGAGACTGATTCTTTCACACGGTAGCTAGAGACTGATTCTTTCAGACGGTGGATAGAGACAGATTCTTTCACACGGTAGCTAGAGACTGATTCTTTCAGACGGTGGCTAGAGACTGATTCTTTCACACGGTAGCTAGAGACTGATTTTTTCAGACGGTGGCTAGAGACTGATTCTTTCAGACGGTAGCTAGAGACTGATTCTTTCAGACGGTGGATAGAGACTGATTCTTTCACACGGTAGCTAGAGACTGATTCTTTCAGACGGGATGTGGTGAATGCAACGTTTTTCGCAAAGGACATGTAGACTGATGCTTATATGATTATTATTTAATATTATATATTATAATCTGCCCTATTTATTATTGTAATAACAAATCTATTCTCACACACAAGCTTCCTCGTGAGAACCTCATTAAAACACTCAGGCCAAATTCCAATTTAAATTCACAAATCGTTTTAGCATCAAATTAAACCCCAACAATTTTTATTGAGCGAAAACGATTATCCACGAAGCCTTGATAAACTTAAACGATTGGATCTTTGTCCAAGTTTTCACCCAATCAGTTTTAAAGCTTCTCCACACTGCGGCTATCATGAGCATATTTACAAATAAGGTTTCAACAAGCCATCTTATCAGGTTTCTCTGATTCTTCTCATCCGGAGTAAATTTACGATATCGACTTTGCTGAAAATGGGAATTAGAACATTTAGTGTTGGATATTTTGTGTAAAGTAAAGGGTTATGTTTCTTTTTCTTGAATTTAATCATCATCATCACTAAGTGCCGTCTCCGCATCGAAGGTTGGCTACCAAAGAGCGCCCATTCCACTCTATCTCTTGCTTTGATGATGCAGGTTGTCATAGGGTGACTTTGTTCATCTTTTGATGTTATTCGTCCATGTTAGCTTTGGTCTGCCTCTGCCTCTTTTACCTTGTATTTTCCCCTCCAGGATTACTTTTAGTAGGCGGTTGTGTCTTTTAACTTGCCCCCCCCCCCCAAAAAAAAAATAATAAAAATAAAAAAATTAATTTAATTTAATAAAATTTCGGAAAATAAAATGCGATGGTCATATGAATTGACAAGCATTTATAGCGGTCTAGTGAAGGCTGCTATGGAGGGCATGGTACGAGGTTGCGAGAGAGAGAGGGGAAGATCGAGAAGAAGGTAGGTGCAGATATATTTCCCACATCCTGCAACCTGCCCTCAGGTGAGAATGTTTGGCCAACCCCCCTCCCCCTCTTTCCTCCCCTCCCCCCGGAGCTACAACTAACATGTGTGGTACCTTGATGTATTTATGCAATTCTGTGATATTCATAGTCAGTTTATTAAACAATGTTTTCAATGTAATAAAGCACAGAGGAGGGAATGAGTGGTTGGTTTCGAACTGAAACAGGGGTCAAACAGGGATGTATACTAGCACCACTGCTATTTGGAATTACAACTGATTACATATGTTTCATATAGGGAGCCGCGATAGCTCAGTGGTTAGTGAACCGGACTACAAAGGATCAGAGGTAGGGTTCGATCCCAACCGACGGCTACCGGTTCACCCAGCCTTTAATGGGCGTAGCCATCTTCAGTACTTTTCTCTAGTGTGTGGCGGGCGGTCTTCATACTGGAGTACTGAGTACGGGACCTGAGCGCTCTGTAGTTGTCATTTGTGCTATGATGATGATATGTCGACCAAACTTAACTTATCTATGAACGTTCTTGTTATGGATGTTGTATTATTTGTTTCTTTAAACTCCGCAACATAAGTGCTGCAGAATAAAGTATAACTTTTCACTTCAACTTACTTTTGACGTTAGAACAGTGGTGGCCAATTTACGGTTGACCGAGGGCCGAATTAACATAAATGGAATCCAGTGGTCACTGACCAAACAACTTGATGATTTAGACTTTGCTGATGACATAGCCCTCCTTTCACACAGCCATCAACATATGCAAGGTAAAATGAGCATACTTGATGAGAGATCACTACAGCTAGGACTGAAGATTAATAGAGATAAGACCAACATTATGAGAATTAATACAGTTGGCAATAACCAAATAAAACTAGGAGAAATACCTCAATTAGATGTACAATCTTACATATATCTGGGCAGTAATATAGATAAAGAGGGAGAAACAGAAAATGATACCAAAATAAGGATATCAAAAGCAAGAGGAGCTTTCATTGCACTGGGAAACATATGGAAATCCAAATAAATTAGGTTAAACACTAAAATAAAAATTTTCAACTCAAATGTTAAGGCGGTCCTATTATATGGATGTGAAACATGGAGAACAACAAAATTGACAATCACGAAGATACAGAGTTTCATTAATGGATGCTTACGCAGAATAAAAGGATGGAAATGGCAGGACAAAATCACTAACATAGAATTATGAAAAGGTACCAGTCAAACACCAGTGGATAAAGAGATACAGCGAAGACGATGGCGCTGGATAGGACACACACTGCGGAAGCCAATCTGAGAGTATTACACAACAGGCCCTTTTTTGGAATCCCCAGGGGAAAAGACAAAGAGGAAGACCAAGGAATTCTTGGAGAAGACAGATAGAAGCAGAGATGAAGATGATGGGAAAGACATGGAATGATCTTAAAAGAATGGCAAAAAACAGAACAGCTTGGAAAGTGTTTGTTGAAGACCTATGCTCCACTGGGAGCTAAAAAGGAAGAAGAAGAAGAAGAAGAGGGCCGAATTATAGCGATAGAGTGGGCGAATTAAAGCCAGGGCTCAATTATAGAGAGGGCCGAATTATAGCGATTGAGTGGGCAAATTAAAGTGAGGGCTCAATTATAGAAAGGGCCGATTTATAGCGATAGAGTTGGCGAATTAAAGCGAGGGCTCAATTATAGAGAGGGCCGATTTATAGCGATAGAGTGGGGGAATTAAAGCGAGGGCTCAATTATAGAGAGGGCCGATTTATAGCGATAGAGTGGGCGAATTAAAGCGATGCCTCAATTATAGAGAGGGCCGATTTATAGCGATAGAGTGGGTGAATTAAAGCGAGGGCTCAATTATAGAGAGGGCCGAATTATAGCGATAGTCGAATTATAGAGAGGGCCGAATTATAGCGAGGGCCGAATTATAGCGAGAGCCGAATTATAGCGAGGACCGAATTATAGAGAGGGCCGAATTATAGCGAGAGCCGAATTATAGCGAGGGTCGAATTATAGCGAGAGCCGAATTATAGCGAGGGCCGAATTATAGCGAGAGCCGGATTATAGCGAGGGTCGAATTATAGCGAGAGTCGAATTATAGCGAGGACCGAATTATAGAGAGGGACGAATTATAGCGAGGACCGAATTATAGAGAGGGACGAATTATAAAAAGTAAGTAACGGTTCCCTCTGTAAATTATTATTTGTCCATCTTGTTAATTTATAAAGGACTAGAGGTCTGGTTGGATACTGATCGACGGGTACCGGATTCACCCAGCCTTAAATGGGTACCGGATGTTTTTATGGGAAAGTAATGCGGCACGGGCGTAATACCGACCACATTACCCCAAAAATCATGTGTCGAATGTCTGTAAAATTTATGGTCACTAACACCATATTCCTTATACGGCACTTGGCGTGACGGGGCTCTCTACTTTTAGGTTTTACTTTTTTGGGTTAATTTATGGATTTGGTTGAGTTGCTCTCGTTGAAAGTACTTTGTAATAGAGAACGTTTTAGATTTTATCTTAAAACCGATCAATTTTTATAATTTCTTTGCGTTGTGTTTGTTCATTTATACTCATACTGTTAATAGGCCGTCTCGTCTTTATGTAACACATTCGTCAAGTTACTTCTCATCCTCGCGACCTTATAAATCGACAAAGACTTGATGTGTACACTAACACCGACACATATTATTTATATACTATTACAGTTCAATGGGCACAAGTTACTTTAACACATTTCTTGATTTATTTAGAATAGAAATTCCTTCTAGGCTACTGTCAGTATCAATATTACTTGGCGGTTTGGATGACCGCTGAATCACACACTCCAGGAACCATTTAACACATCGATGATTGTGGTTTTCGTTATCTATAAACAAGTCCCGTGTGGACTCACTTGATCAGTTAATCTATTCATTTTATCTATTATTGATCATGTTCGAACGTCTTGTCTAGCTATACTTGTTGGCAGTCTTTCTCTCCGCGTGTGTGAGAGTGAGCGAGTCTCTTTGCGTATCTGTCTCGGAGTATCTCTATCGGCGTATTTCTGTGTCTCCTCCTGTGTCTCACTCTGTGCGTGTCTCACGTTTGGTGTCTGTCGTTGTCTGTCTCGTAGTACCTCCCGTTAGTCTATAAGACTCCCTTATATATGCTGGCCATTTCCGGCTTCTGTCATTGTCTATCCACCCACGGATCCAATATTTGTTGACCTTGTGCCTGTCCTCCTACGCATCTGGAGATATTTTTAAAATAACCTGTCCACGCTATCTGATGGTATTTTTAATTTGCATGCCTACGCATGGCCTTGACCTTGATGTCCGGTATATTTATTTTTTTTCCCATTTATACCTCCACGCCTTGCTAGGAATATGAGGAATATGGTGTTAGTGACAATAATTTTCTACGACCACGGCATATTTTGAGGGTGATGTGGTCGGTATCACGCCAGGCCGCCTTTACTTCCCAGAAAAAACTTCTGGTAACCATATTTAGAGGCTTGGTGAACCCCGGAGCCTTGTCAGTCCGAAAAAATGAATTATAACGAGGGCCGAATTATAGCCAAGGTCACGACCAGAGGGCCAGAGTTATGGTTATAGTTATGGAAAGCCCCAGTATCACTGCAAACGAGTTAAAATCCATAATTGCTCAACCGCCCGTGCCAGTGGAATCATCCAAATTAATATCTCATCTCCCAAACAAAGAAAAGTAGCTGCAGTCTTTGTCATAGCAGTTCTGTACACGTCAGAAGACATAAGGCGAAACCGCACAGAAAGTGAACACAGCCATCTGTTCTCCATCATACGATATCATCATTCATCGTTAGCAATCGGAATATCGAAACACGATCAAAACGGATGAAATGCACAGCTCACGGTGTGCACAGAGCACTTAACTCAATAGCTCCGAGAGCAAGCTGGAAGCCAAAGTTAAGAGTAAGTAAAGTACCCCCCCCCCCCCCCCCCGTCACGCCAAGTGGTGTATAGGGAAATATGGTGTTAGTGACCCTATATTTTACAGACCTTCAGCACGTGATTTTTGCGGTAATGTGGTCGGTATTACGTCCGTGCTGCTTTACTTTCCCAGAAAAAAATCCGGTACCCATTTAAGGCTGGGTGAACCCGGAAGCTGTCGGTGGGATCGAACCCTACCCCTTGTCCGTGGTAGTCCAGTTCACTAACCACTGAGCTATCGCGGCTCCCTTTCGAGGCAGTGCTAATGTCAAATTCACAAGAGAAAAGGCGCAAGAGAAAGGAGTCAAGGCCGGGTACCGCGGGTACACGTTGCTCGTTCTGTGGATGGATCTGTTTGTCCAGGATTGGCAAATTCAGCCACGAGAGAAGATGTTCAGTAAAGCAGCACCCAGTATGAGACACTAATACTTTACCAAACTTCTGACTTATCATGATTGTTTGCTACCAACCGTTTGACAAGACCCCAAAGGCTATATTTAATTGGGTAGCTGCTATGGATGCTGATGTGCATTGCAAGCAAGCAATGAATATGTAATACACAATAATTGAGTGAAATGGCTAAGGGATCTGTCAGGTGTGGCATTACTGTGTCCTGCATGAGAATGTGGATAGATGCCGCAACGATGGCTGGTTACACAGAGCCTGGTTTACACAGTCTTTGTGACTGACTCGCAAAGTGTGCTACAGAAGACTGACAGTGTAAAGGTCAAGGTCAAAGTCAAAGTAAATGTCAAGGTAAAGGTAAATGTCAGGGTCAAGGTAACGGTCAAGGTAAAGGTCAAGGTAAAGTACGAGACTTGAACCGGCGTCTTAGCACGCGAGTTTACACCCATATGTGCTCGGTCGCCTATCCAGAAATGTTCGGAAATTTCTGTATAGTGTCGCTTTGAGCATCGAAACTCAGATGCGAGGCGACATTCCTCACCTTCCCATGGTAATACCCTGGTACCCATTTCTGCCAACGGCTGGGTCGACCGTGTGGGTATGGTTGTTTTTTTTTCCCAACCACGCGTACAATTCACACTGCTCCCGGCGGAAATCGAACACGGGTTGTCCGAACGTCGGTAATCTAGTCTGGTGGTTTTCCCAACTTGGCTACCGAGGCCCCCTAGACTGTCAATGTCTGCGGCAGGAGTGGATGCAGCTCTTTGATGCCTCACCAGTGAGTGCGTTAACCAGGGTGTACTGTCCAAGGTATGCTGGTGTACACGGCAATGAAATAGCGGCTAAGCTCGCTCAGTTCTCTCAATGAGTATGATCTTACTCTGGACAAAGATAGCATCACCAAGTTTGTTCTTCATTCCTTAAGAGAAGATGATGAAGAGTGGGGCAATGATGTGTATATAAATTGAGAGACTGAGGAGTCTAAACGTGGGAAGGGGTCAGGTCGATTCAGAGTGTTTAGTGAAAGAAGCAGATGCATCTATGATCAACTCTGTACAGAAACAATCAGTCTGCATACGTTTCGAGACACGCTGGGACGAGTGGTAGATATGGGGATGTCTCCACTACAATGATATTAATACCATGAACAGAATAGAGTTTAGTGTAGTATTTTAGGAATATAGATTCGTTTTGCCATATTATTTTTAGTCTTGTTAATGCAGGAATGTGATATGCAACATTTTCACATCTAAGGATTTTAACTACTACTTTATGATTGGCAGATTTGTGATTGGTGTTTGGCCGTAATTGAGCTGGCGTCATCTATACAAACTGCTAACTCTCACTTTACACATTTGGTATACTGATGATATCGCAATCTATTATGTCCTGAGCGCAGCCAGACGATGATCACTGTTATCACTACAAGATCTTAACTGGGTATTTAGTGGCAGGTATCGTTTGTATTACAAATTGGGTATTCTTTTATTTTGTGTATTTAAATATGACTATTATTGTTATTTTGATCACCAAATAATTGGTGTTTGTTTTCGTTGTTCATTATAAAAGCACCGATGATATATCAATCAGGCTCGGCCTGCGGGTGATCGATTTCAGTTGATGACGAAAAACTGTTTTTGTTTGCAGAAGCTCGCTGATTATCTGCACCGTTTATTTTCGAGTTACCGGTCTTACATGTTCGACAATGAAATCCAAACTTGCGTTCACCAGATGACTAAAGGAACAGCTAGCCCTCTTCGTCATCCGCCCTTAACTCTTTCAGTACGGAAGGCTTCCATCAATTTAGCGGTAGAGATTTCAGAAACAAAACTTTTCATGTTTTTAAATATTAATCTGCATTTCTATATTTATCTAACACTTAACTTATTGACCAATTGAAAAGACGATTAGAGGCCACAGAGATGGGATTTCTAAGAAGAATGTTGAAAGCTCCCTGGACAGCTAAAAAGACCAATGAGGAAGTTCTCAAAGAGGCCAACACAAAAAGGGAGCTCTTAAAAAAACATCAGAAAGAAGCAATCAACATTTTTCGGGCACATCATGAGAAGAGGAAGGTTGGAATACTTGGTTACAACTGGCAAAATAAAAAGAAAGAGAGATCGCGGACGACAAAGAGAGAAAATACTGGATAGCTTAGTGTCATGGCATGGAAAACAGTCAACAACAGAACTGATACGATGCACTGTAGATAGAAGATTGTGGATGGACATGATCGCCTACGCCAACCGGCAGGGTACATGATGAGGATGAACATATTGATCACGATTGGTTCTCCATTATTTTGGCTCTGAGCACTGTTGTGTGTATGTTACATTGTCCTCTGCTGCTGTGATACTTCTGTCACAGAGTAAGGGCTGTTGCTTATGTTACCAGTACTTGCCCGTGCATTGCGATCACTGTTATCCGTGACCCGTTTCCTAATTGTGTTGTTTCTCTACATTTTTGTTGTTTTCACACATACACTGTTATTATACACTCTTAAAAACAACATTCTTATATGTCTATCATGCTTAATGATATTTGTGATCACATTATGAATTGAGAACTTGACACATAATCCATACAGAATAGAGATATTTGATGTTCCACTGAATCAAAATATACACCGGCACAGTCACTCCGCCATCTTGAAAAACAAACTCGACGTCAACGGAATGGAGGAAGGATAGAAGAAAAGAAGAAGAAGAGGACTTAACATATAATATATGAATTTTTAGATAACTAAATAATGAATGTTATTTCACCAATACCAAGATGATACAAGACATATAAAAGGAATATGGTTTGATGACAGTTTACACTAATGAAACTGAGAGTGATGCACTGTGCGGCTAAACGTACATGGCCGAAGTGTAATAATATGAAGAAACAATCATCATTTTTTGGCTATTTAATGAGAAGGTAACAGCTGGAATACATTGTAACAACTGGAAAAATCGAGGGACGAAGAGATACAGGGAATCAAAGATAAAAGATACCAGACAGCTTAAGAGAATGGCTTGGCAGAAGGTCAACAACAGGAATAATAAATAACTGTCGAGATGGAAAGTTATGGAGAGACATGATCACCTACGCCAGCAGGTCCAGTACCTGATGGTGAATTGAAGTTAAGATATTAATAATAAACAAATGTTTCCGTTATTTCATGAATTTTGAGATTGTGTTTGCGTCTTGTTCCTAGTCTTCAATTCGCATGAAACGCTTGCTATTTACTATGATCTTAACCTATCTTTACGGGGTTTTCCCATTACAGGGTATGACAGGGAGGGGGGGATTTATAGGACCAGAGAATAAAGGCCGCATATCCAGTGCAGTCGCCGTTAGGTGTTCAAGTCTGAGTTTTTATTTCACCATCATGATGAAATCGATGGAGAAGAAGAAGATGATGATGACAATATGATGGTGAAATCGATGAAGAAGAAGATGATGATGACAATAATAATGGTGAAATCGATGAGGAAGAAGATGATGATGACAATAATAATGGTGAAATCGATGAAGAAGAAGATGATGATGACAAAATAATGGTGAAATCGATGAGGAAGAAGATGATGATGACAATAATAATGGTGAAATCGATGAGGAAGAAGATGATGATGACAATAATGATGGTGAAATCGATGAGAAGAAGATGATGATGACAATAATAATGGTGAAATCGATGAGGAAGAAGATGATGATGACAATAATAATGGTGAAATCGATGAAGAAGAAGATGATGATGACAATAATAATGGTGAAATCGATGAAGAAGAAGATGATGATGACAATAATAATGGTGAAATCGATGAAGAAGAAGATGATGATGACAATAATAATGGTGAAATCGATGAAGAAGAAGATGATGATGACAATAATAATGGTGAAATCGATGAAGAAGAAGATGATGATGACAATAATAATGGTGAAATCGATGAAGAAGAAGATGATGACAATAATAATGGTGAAATCGATGAAGAAGAAGAAGATGATGATGACAATAATAATGGTGAAATCGATGAAGAAGAAGATGATGATGACAATAATAATGGTGAAATCGATGAGGAAGAAGATGATGATGACAATAATAATGGTGAAATCGATGAAGAAGAAGATGATGATGACAATAATAATGGTGAAATCGATGAAGAAGAAGATGATGATGACAATAATAATGGTGAAATCGATGAAGAAGAAGATGATGATGACAATAATAATGGTGAAATCGATGAAGAAGAAGATGATGATGACAATAATAATGGTGAAATCGATGAAGAAGAAGATGATGATGACAATAATAATGGTGAAATCGATGAAGAAGAAGATGATGACAATAATAATGGTGAAATCGATGAAGAAGAAGAAGATGATGATGACAATAATAATGGTGAAATCGATGAAGAAGAAGATGATGATGACGATAAAAATGATGATGATGATTATGAAATCGATGAAGAAGAAGATGATAATGATGACAATAATAATGAAATCGATGGAGAAGAAGATGATGACAATAATGATGATGACAATAATGATGATGACAATAATGATGGTGAAAATAATGATAATGACAACGATGGAGAAGAACAAAAATAATGTGGCCAATAATAATGATGAAGATGATGAAGAAAAAGAAGCAGAGAAAGACGATGACAAAGAAGGAAACATCCACGCATCTACTCATAAGGTCGTTACAAAAAACTGCCCACACCGTCCAAGCGATACCCTGCCCCCGTCCTGTGAAATAATAAAGACTAGTCTTCTATCCACTCTAATCGTTTCGAGATTAGATACAAGAGCATTCGAGACGATGCCGACATGTTTTGACAGTTTGAGAGTCCTTGTTAAAATCCCCGAGTCTGATGCTTAAGACAACTTGGATTACACAGTGCCAGAGGGTTTCAGTCTCTCAACACGGATTTGCAGCTGTTTCTCACATTATTAAACAGCTTTCTCTGCAGATCTCATTCAGACGGTCCGTGCTCCGGGGCTGGGCCCTTAATTACTAAACGTTTGGTTCTTGTTACCATAACAACCACGATTTTATCCCCAAACCGGGCTTAATTTTAAGAATAATATCATTGGCTAGAATTTCTTCTCCTCGTTCGTGACGTCTAACACTCTGCTGAAGTTTCTTTAGCGCATCAGATAAAATCTGACCGGAACAAGCTGATCCACAAAAGAAATAAAACACAAACATAAGATTGCAGTTGAATAAATTTTTTTTAAAATGGCAATTGCGGAATTTAATCTTTGGCTAAGTTCTGGGGTTGGTTGCCAGGTCTTCCGTTTTTTCTGTAAGATTTACATTTTTTTTTCATTACATTTTACGGCTTACGTTTTTATGCTTCCCGTAAACCAATTTCTTACGTTTTTTCTTGCATGCAAAAATTATTGGTTAATATTTTAAAATTTGCAAGATATTGAATAAGTTACGGCATTTTTATCCCCATGGCTCACAATGTTTAATTCATGTTTAATAAAAATAAAAAGCAATTACCTGCATTTAATGTACAATTGTCAATGCTCTTCTATCAGTGGCGGACGGTGAGTTCGAAACTTGAGGTAGCCTGGATGTGAGACCGAAGTTTTAGATTGAGCTTTAACCTGATAATCTGCGACATAAACATTACTGCTAATTTGTGAAATGTAATATAGTTCCTTCATTTATAGCTATCTTCCTCTTCTTCTTCTACCTTTCAACTCCCTGTGGAGCATAGGTCTTCAACAAACATTTCCCAAGCTGTTCTGTTTTCTTCCCTTTCTTTTACGATCTGTCCATGTCTTCCATAAAATCTTCAACTCTGCTTCCATCTGTCTTCTCCAAGAATAATTTGATCTTCCTCTTTGTCTTTTTCCTTGGGGATTAAAAAAAGGGTCTACTGAGCAATACTCTCAGTTGGCTTCCGCAATGTGTGTCCTATCCAGCGATATCATGTTCTTTGTCTCTCTTTATCCACTGGTATTTGACTGGTACTTTTCCATAATTCTACGCAAGAATCAATCAATGACAACTATTGCCAGCAATTAACATAGTTATAACTGCATTAAATTAGTTACATATTTTTTAGTTGTTTCCATTATAAGTTATGAGAAAAAAAACATAATTTTTCTGTTAATAACATCTCTTACAGTTTTGTTCAGGTTTTGTTGTACATAAAGACGCAGTTAGTGACTTTTACACAAGGCTCTAGATAATGTCGCCTCCTACTGGCACTACTTCTGTATGTTTCGATAAAGATGCGAGGCGACATTCCTCACCTTCCCATGGTAATACCCTGGTACCCATTTCTGCCAACGGCTGGGTCGACCGTGTGGGTATGGTTGTTTTTTTTTCCCAACCACGCGTACAATTCACACTGCTCCCGGCGGAAATCGAACACGGGTTGTCCGAACGTCGGTAATCTAGTCTGGTGGTTTTCCCAACTTGGCTACCGAGGCCCCCTAGACTGTCAATGTCTGCGGCAGGAGTGGATGCAGCTCTTTGATGCCTCACCAGTGAGTGCGTTAACCAGGGTGTACTGTCCAAGGTATGCTGGTGTACACGGCAATGAAATAGCGGCTAAGCTCGCTCAGTTCTCTCAATGAGTATGATCTTACTCTGGACAAAGATAGCATCACCAAGTTTGTTCTTCATTCCTTAAGAGAAGATGATGAAGAGTGGGGCAATGATGTGTATATAAATTGAGAGACTGAGGAGTCTAAACGTGGGGAAGGGGTCAGGTCGATTCAGAGTGTTTAGTGAAAGAAGCAGATGCATCTATGATCAACTCTGTACAGAAACAATCAGTCTGCATACGTTTCGAGACACGCTGGGACGAGTGGTAGATATGGGGATGTCTCCACTACAATGATATTAATACCATGAACAGAATAGAGTTTAGTGTAGTATTTTAGGAATATAGATTCGTTTTGCCATATTATTTTTAGTCTTGTTAATGCAGGAATGTGATATGCAACATTTTCACATCTAAGGATTTTAACTACTACTTTATGATTGGCAGATTTGTGATTGGTGTTTGGCCGTAATTGAGCTGGCGTCATCTATACAAACTGCTAACTCTCACTTTACACATTTGGTATACTGATGATATCGCAATCTATTATGTCCTGAGCGCAGCCAGACGATGATCACTGTTATCACTACAAGATCTTAACTGGGTATTTAGTGGCAGGTATCGTTTGTATTACAAATTGGGTATTCTTTTATTTTGTGTATTTAAATATGACTATTATTGTTATTTTGATCACCAAATAATTGGTGTTTGTTTTCGTTGTTCATTATAAAAGCACCGATGATATATCAATCAGGCTCGGCCTGCGGGTGATCGATTTCAGTTGATGACGAAAAACTGTTTTTGTTTGCAGAAGCTCGCTGATTATCTGCACCGTTTATTTTCGAGTTACCGGTCTTACATGTTCGACAATGAAATCCAAACTTGCGTTCACCAGATGACTAAAGGAACAGCTAGCCCTCTTCGTCATCCGCCCTTAACTCTTTCAGTACGGAAGGCTTCCATCAATTTAGCGGTAGAGATTTCAGAAACAAAACTTTTCATGTTTTTAAATATTAATCTGCATTTCTATATTTATCTAACACTTAACTTATTGACCAATTGAAAAGACGATTAGAGGCCACAGAGATGGGATTTCTAAGAAGAATGTTGAAAGCTCCCTGGACAGCTAAAAAGACCAATGAGGAAGTTCTCAAAGAGGCCAACACAAAAAGGGAGCTCTTAAAAAAACATCAGAAAGAAGCAATCAACATTTTTCGGGCACATCATGAGAAGAGGAAGGTTGGAATACTTGGTTACAACTGGCAAAATAAAAAGAAAGAGAGATCGCGGACGACAAAGAGAGAAAATACTGGATAGCTTAGTGTCATGGCATGGAAAACAGTCAACAACAGAACTGATACGATGCACTGTAGATAGAAGATTGTGGATGGACATGATCGCCTACGCCAACCGGCAGGGTACATGATGAGGATGAACATATTGATCACGATTGGTTCTCCATTATTTTGGCTCTGAGCACTGTTGTGTGTATGTTACATTGTCCTCTGCTGCTGTGATACTTCTGTCACAGAGTAAGGGCTGTTGCTTATGTTACCAGTACTTGCCCGTGCATTGCGATCACTGTTATCCGTGACCCGTTTCCTAATTGTGTTGTTTCTCTACATTTTTGTTGTTTTCACACATACACTGTTATTATACACTCTTAAAAACAACATTCTTATATGTCTATCATGCTTAATGATATTTGTGATCACATTATGAATTGAGAACTTGACACATAATCCATACAGAATAGAGATATTTGATGTTCCACTGAATCAAAATATACACCGGCACAGTCACTCCGCCATCTTGAAAAACAAACTCGACGTCAACGGAATGGAGGAAGGATAGAAGAAAAGAAGAAGAAGAGGACTTAACATATAATATATGAATTTTTAGATAACTAAATAATGAATGTTATTTCACCAATACCAAGATGATACAAGACATATAAAAGGAATATGGTTTGATGACAGTTTACACTAATGAAACTGAGAGTGATGCACTGTGCGGCTAAACGTACATGGCCGAAGTGTAATAATATGAAGAAACAATCATCATTTTTTGGCTATTTAATGAGAAGGTAACAGCTGGAATACATTGTAACAACTGGAAAAATCGAGGGACGAAGAGATACAGGGAATCAAAGATAAAAGATACCAGACAGCTTAAGAGAATGGCTTGGCAGAAGGTCAACAACAGGAATAATAAATAACTGTCGAGATGGAAAGTTATGGAGAGACATGATCACCTACGCCAGCAGGTCCAGTACCTGATGGTGAATTGAAGTTAAGATATTAATAATAAACAAATGTTTCCGTTATTTCATGAATTTTGAGATTGTGTTTGCGTCTTGTTCCTAGTCTTCAATTCGCATGAAACGCTTGCTATTTACTATGATCTTAACCTATCTTTACGGGGTTTTCCCATTACAGGGTATGACAGGGAGGGGGGATTTATAGGACCAGAGAATAAAGGCCGCATATCCAGTGCAGTCGCCGTTAGGTGTTCAAGTCTGAGTTTTTATTTCACCATCATGATGAAATCGATGGAGAAGAAGAAGATGATGATGACAATAATGATGGTGAAATCGATGAAGAAGAAGATGATGATGACAATAATAATGGTGAAATCGATGAGGAAGAAGATGATGATGACAATAATAATGGTGAAATCGATGAAGAAGAAGATGATGATGACAATAATAATGGTGAAATCGATGAGGAAGAAGATGATGATGACAATAATAATGGTGAAATCGATGAGGAAGAAGATGATGATGACAATAATGATGGTGAAATCGATGAAGAAGAAGATGATGATGACAATAATAATGGTGAAATCGATGAGGAAGAAGATGATGATGACAATAATAATGGTGAAATCGATGAAGAAGAAGATGATGATGACAATAATAATGGTGAAATCGATGAAGAAGAAGATGATGATGACAATAATAATGGTGAAATCGATGAAGAAGAAGATGATGATGACAATAATAATGGTGAAATCGATGAAGAAGAAGATGATGATGACAATAATAATGGTGAAATCGATGAAGAAGAAGATGATGATGACAATAATAATGGTGAAATCGATGAAGAAGAAGATGATGACAATAATAATGGTGAAATCGATGAAGAAGAAGAAGATGATGATGACAATAATAATGGTGAAATCGATGAAGAAGAAGATGATGATGACAATAATAATGGTGAAATCGATGAGGAAGAAGATGATGATGACAATAATAATGGTGAAATCGATGAAGAAGAAGATGATGATGACAATAATAATGGTGAAATCGATGAAGAAGAAGATGATGATGACAATAATAATGGTGAAATCGATGAAGAAGAAGATGATGATGACAATAATAATGGTGAAATCGATGAAGAAGAAGATGATGATGACAATAATAATGGTGAAATCGATGAAGAAGAAGATGATGATGACAATAATAATGGTGAAATCGATGAAGAAGAAGATGATGACAATAATAATGGTGAAATCGATGAAGAAGAAGAAGATGATGATGACAATAATAATGGTGAAATCGATGAAGAAGAAGATGATGATGACGATAAAAATGATGATGATGATTATGAAATCGATGAAGAAGAAGATGATAATGATGACAATAATAATGAAATCGATGGAGAAGAAGATGATGACAATAATGATGATGACAATAATGATGATGACAATAATGATGGTGAAAATAATGATAATGACAACGATGGAGAAGAACAAAAATAATGTGGCCAATAATAATGATGAAGATGATGAAGAAAAAGAAGCAGAGAAAGACGATGACAAAGAAGGAAACATCCACGCATCTACTCATAAGGTCGTTACAAAAAACTGCCCACACCGTCCAAGCGATACCCTGCCCCCGTCCTGTGAAATAATAAAGACTAGTCTTCTATCCACTCTAATCGTTTCGAGATTAGATACAAGAGCATTCGAGACGATGCCGACATGTTTTGACAGTTTGAGAGTCCTTGTTAAAATCCCCGAGTCTGATGCTTAAGACAACTTGGGATTACACAGTGCCAGAGGGTTTCAGTCTCTCAACACGGATTTGCAGCTGTTTCTCACATTATTAAACAGCTTTCTCTGCAGATCTCATTCAGACGGTCCGTGCTCCGGGGCTGGGCCCTTAATTACTAAACGTTTGGTTTCTTGTTACCATAACAACCACGATTTATCCCCAAACCGGGCTTAATTTTAAGAATAATATCATTGGCTAGAATTTCTTCTCCTCGTTCGTGACGTCTAACACTCTGCTGAAGTTTCTTTAGCGCATCAGATAAAATCTGACCGGAACAAGCTGATCCACAAAAGAAATAAAACACAAACATAAGATTGCAGTTGGAATAAATTTTTTTTAAAATGGCAATTGCGGAATTTAATCTTTGGCTAAGTTCTGGGGTTGGTTGCCAGGTCTTCCGTTTTTTTCTGTAAGATTTACATTTTTTTTTCATTACATTTTACGGCTTACGTTTTTATGCTTCCCGTAAACCAATTTCTTACGTTTTTTCTTGCATGCAAAAAATTATTGGTTAATATTTTAAAATTTGCAAGATATTGAATAAGTTACGGCATTTTATTCCCCATGGCTCACAATGTTTAATTCATGTTTAATAAAAATAAAAAGCAATTACCTGCATTTAATGTACAATTGTCAATGCTCTTCTATCAGTGGCGGACGGTGAGTTCGAAACTTGAGGTAGCCTGGATGTGAGACCGAAGTTTTAGATTGAGCTTTAACCTGATAATCTGCGACATAAACATTACTGCTAATTTGTGAAATGTAATATAGTTCCTTCATTTATAGCTATCTTCCTCTTCTTCTTCTACCTTTCAACTCCCTGTGGAGCATAGGTCTTCAACAAACATTTCCCAAGCTGTTCTGTTTCTTCCCTTTCTTTTACGATCTGTCCATGTCTTCCATAAAATCTTCAACTCTGCTTCCATCTGTCTTCTCCAAGAATAATTTGATCTTCCTCTTTGTCTTTTTCCTTGGGGATTAAAAAAAGGGTCTACTGAGCAATACTCTCAGTTGGCTTCCGCAATGTGTGTCCTATCCAGCGATATCATGTTCTTTGTCTCTCTTTATCCACTGGTATTTGACTGGTACTTTTCCATAATTCTACGCAAGAATCAATCAATGACAACTATTGCCAGCAATTAACATAGTTATAACTGCATTAAATTAGTTACATATTTTTTAGTTGTTTCCATTATAAGTTATGAGAAAAAAAACATAATTTTTCTGTTAATTAACATCTCTTACAGTTTTGTTCAGGTTTTGTTGTACATAAAGACGCAGTTAGTGACTTTTACACAAGGCTCTAGATAATGTCGCCTCCTACTGGCACTACTTCTGTATGTTTCGATAAAGAGATAGAACGACATCATATTAGTCGTTCTTCTTCGGCCATAGTAACAAGGAGCTGATTGTTAAAATGGTCTACCTAGTTCTCATACATATTGCAAGGTTGGTAGATACCGTTGTACGGTTGTAGTAGGTTTGACCTCTATAGACATTGAAGCCTGTTTATTATTAACGGCTTGAGGTATTTGAACTATGTCACGGCTATACTAGGGAAAACAATAGCGGGTTGTACAGTGGCATTTTATTCACTGAGTATTGAGCTAGAATCTACTTTTGCCAATTTTAGATACCGTATTTTCTATGTTAAGATGTCATAGCGCCTTTCTTGATTGTTGTATAGTGTAGAGTATCATAGTTCTGGTGTCTACTAAAATGATCACCTACGCTAGCAGGCATGGTACTTGATGAAGATGATCACAGAACGTCACAAGTAACCAAATCAATTACCAGGAACAAACAACCGTGATTGAAACTGTGTCTGTTCTTCTAGCTTTTTGTCACTTAATTTATTTCTGAGTTGTTGTCTAAACGTGTGCAACGTTGAAAGTATCAGACAATCTATTCGTCTATCGAGTGTGGTAGAGCAGTTATAATCTAATCCTAAACAGTCTGCTACATCAAGCGTATCTAAACGTAATATCAGAACTACTACAGTAAACTAAACACACTAGTTAAATAAATAAAAAAAGCAGTTTTATATTAGTGGCGTGTAGAGTATCATTGTTCAGGTGTCTACTAAATGATAACCTACGCCAGCAGACATGGTACTTGATAATGATGCTGATGAATGTAATGTCTCAAAGTTTTTTTCTTTTATCCTACCTTACAACGATTCAAAATGGGAGCCTTTCGTCACACAACAGATATCTAGTCTATAGTCCACTTCTTTCCATACTCGACTCAACATGTCTCTTGTAACAGCAACAACGGCTTCACTGTTCCGATCTCTCAGTTCCATCTAAATCTGTGTGTATACACACGGCTGGTATTTCAACTTAAACTTTTCTGTTTCAGTTACAATCAGTGATACTTACAAGCCTCAGCACACACTGGTCATCTGTAAAAAAAATAATAATATTAAAGAAAAGGGTACCTTCTTTTTCGGACGCCCTGTATTTCGTTTATTAAACAATGAGATAAATAGTAGACAAAAAAGGAATTGAAGTCGACGGTCACAACATAATTAATTTACGATATGCGGATGACACAGTCTTAATACCAGAGACAGAGAATGAGCTACAAGAAATGATAGACATAATAGTAAAAGAAAGCAACAAGAAAGGTCTCAGTCTGAATAGTAAGAAAACAGAAGTAATGGTTATATCGAAGAAACAATCATCACCAGCATGCAGCATAAAAATAAACAAGACAAATCTGAAACAAGTGCAACGTTTCAAATACTTGGGCACATTGATAACATCAGATGGAAGATGCAACACAGAAATAAAAAGCAGAATAGCTCAGGCTAAAATAGCATTTCAGAAAATGAAAAATATCTTATGGAACAAATCTATGTCAATAGAAATGAGAAAGAAAGTTCATTGATGCTATATAGGACCAATTCTGACCTATGGAAGCGAATCATGGACAATAGACAAACAAATGAAAAGACGATTAGAGGCCACAGAGATGGGATTTATCAGAAGAATGTTGAAAGTTCCCTGGACAGCTAAAAAGACCAGTGAGAAAGTTCTCAAATAGGCTAATACAAAAAAGGAGCTCTTAAAAAACATCAGAAAGAAGCAATCAACATATTTTGGGCACATCATGAGAAGAGGAAAGTTGGAATACTTGGTTACAACTGGCAAAATAAAAGGAAAGAGAGATCGCGGACGACAAAGAGAGAAAATACTGGATAGCTTGGTGTCATGGCATGGAACACAGTCAACAACAGAACTCATACGATGCACTGTGGATAGAAGATTGTGGAAGGACATGATCACCAACGCCAACCGGTACGGCACATGATGATGATGATGCATTTCGTTAAAAAGAAAACAATCATAATCTTCTTTTAAAACAAGAAATCTTCTTGAATTCGGTACATAAATAAATATGTAAATAAATGTGTAAATAAATGTGTAAATAAATATGTAAATAAATGTGTAAATAAATATGTTAATAAATGTGTAAATAAATATGTAAATAAATATGTAAATAAATGTGTAAATAAATGTGTAAATAAATATGTAAATAAATATGTAAATAAATGTGTAAATAAATATGTAAATAAATATGTAAATAAATGTGTAAATAAATGTGTAAATAAATATGTAAATAAATATTCCGACTACACCGCCTGAGGTTGAACGACTCGGACCACGCCAAGTAGAAGGCAAAACCTCAAGGATTTGTCGGGTAAAAAAAGGAAGATCTGAATGTTATTGTCAGGAAAGAAAGGAAGATTTGAATGTTTTTGTCAGGTAAAAAAGGAAGATTTGAATGTTATTGTTAGGAAAGAAAGGAAGATTTGAATGTTATTGTCAGGTAAAAAAGGAAGATTTGAATGTTATTGTCAGGAAAGAATGGAAGAATTCCCGATTTTTGAAAGAAAGATTTTCACAATTTATCGTAAACCAGTAAAGATGTCACTAGTCTTAAGCTGACAGTGTCTTTGAATTTTAGACCGAGGAACAAGAAGCAGTTCCTAAATGTAGGTCATTGCAATATGTTTTCTTCCGTTTAAACACGGAAGTATTTGCACTTCTATCTTCAAACATATTAATATGTTATTTCTACTGAATTATATGTATTCAGATGACGCAAAACATAATGCGATATGTCATTAGCAATAAATCTCGCGAGAATTTATCTCGAGAATTCGTATTTAGAATGGGGTTAGTAGAGCGTTTTGCAAATTAAGGCAGCCATTTAAGGAATTCCGACATGATCTGGCTACATATAATGAAACAGGAATCTTGAATGTATCGAATTTAAGATGTAGGTTACAAAACATGCAACACCATTCATGCGTCATAGAGGTAGAAGAAAGAGAGAGAGAGAGAGAGAGAGAGAGAGAGAGAGAGAGAGAGAGAGAGAGGAGAAAAGAAAGGGAGGTTATGACGTTTCTTTCATCATCATCATCGTGTGCCTTCTCCGCAACGAAGGTTGGCTATCATGGATCGCCATTCTACTCTGTTTCTTGCTTTGATGGTGTCGGCTGACATAGATTGACTTGTCCATCTTTTGATGTTACTCGTCCATGTTAATCTTGGTCTGCCTCTGCCTCTTTTACCTTGCATTTTTCCTTCCACTATTACTTTTAGTAGGCTGTTGTGTTTTTTAACATGCCACAAAAATTTCATTTGTCTTGTCTTAATTGTATTTAGTAGTTCTCTTTTTTACTTTCAGCTGTTTTAAAACTTCATCGTTTGTTATCTTTTGTCTCCATCCAATTCTACCTATTCTTCTATAAATCCACATTTCAAAGGCTTCAATTTTCTGTTCTGTTTTCTTGTCTATTGACGTTTTTTTACAATTAAAAAAAAAAAAAAATTTGCGTTCGCCAGCCTTTACCTCTGACGAAGTCCTTAGAGACTGGGAGTGAATTTTACGTGTTAATCTGTTTTTCCCTGATGGAAAAATATGCTTATATATATATATATATATATATATATATATATATATATATGGAGCCGCGATAGCTCAGTGGTCAGCGAACTGGACTACAAAGGACAAGGGGTAGGATTCGATCCCAATCGACGGCTTCCGGGTTCATCTAGCATTTAATGGGTACCGGATTTTTTTCTGGGAAAGTGAAGCGGCACGGGCGTAATACCGACCACATTACCCCAAAAATCATGTGCCGAAGGTCTGTAAAATTTATGGTCACTAAGACCATATTCCCTATACGTCACTTAGCGTGACGGGGGTACTTTACTTTTTATTTATATATATATTTATATATATATATATATATATATACCCTTCCCCATAGGTGTTCAAAGCCCCCGGACATGCTCAATTTTTCTTTGTTACCGAAAACAGCAACAAAAGTACCTTCGGTTGTCTGTCACCAAAAGTGTTACCAACCAAAAGCTGGCTAAGACCACACTTTATATCTTTCACGGTGCTCCACGGAAACATTACTTGCAAGAATGTGGGATCAGGGAAGTGTAGGGACATATACAAAGATAACTAAATAGGGCTGCTGTTGACACGGCTAAGATTAGTATTGTATCATTTCAAGTTGTTTAAAAACAAGTGTGGATTACAGAGGGCGAATGAATTAATTTCGTGGGGTAGCTAATTCTATAAAATTCTCCCTATGCACTGTGAGTCGGCGAGTCGGAGTCGTCATAACTACCTACCGGATAGATGCGACTTTTTAGCCTAAAAATGGCAACGCGTCTGGGTCAACTCCGATTATAAATCCATAATGTCTAGCCGGTACCCGTTCACTGAATAGATCTCGGGAGTAAACCCTGAGAAAAAATCCGGAGATGGAGTCCCTAAGTCAGTTCAGTGTTGACTTAAATATTGTTTTGGCAACACCTGCAACGCAGTTGGAACCAAATTGTTCTGGCCCTGTCAGATTTTTGGATCACTCGGCTACGTGGAGAGACGAAACATGTTACATGGGCAACAACTTGTCTTCTACATTTCTTCTATCAAAGCGCGTGTCCTGGAGATAACACACCAGTTTCGTCCTTTTGGTTTAATACATAGCCATCTAAGACTGGCGTAGTCTACTACAACAGCTACTATAACTTCTACAACAACTACTATAACTGCTACTACTGCTTCTATAACATCTACAAAAACTAATATAACTACTACAACAGCTACTATAACTACTAAAACTACTACGATAACTGCACTACTTCTCCTATAACTACTACAACTACTAATATAACTACTACAACAACTACAATAACTACTACAACAACTACTATAACTGCTACTACTGTTACTATAACTACTACAACTTCTACTACTAATTACTAACTTAACTTAATTACTACTACTTCTACAACTATTACTACTTCAACAACTACTAATACTATTACTAGAACAACAACAACAACAACAACTACTACTACTACTACTATTACTACAACAACAACACTACTACTAATACAACTACAACTACAACAACAACTACTACTGCTACAACTACTAGTACTACAATAACTACTACTACTACTACTACTACTACTACAGAAATTACTACTACAACTATTACTACTACAACCAAAACAACAAAAACAACAACTACTTCTACAACTACTACTACAACTACAACTACTACTACAAAAATTACTAACACTAAAACTACTGCCATTACTACAACTACTAATGTTACAACAGCTACTACTATTTTCAACAACTACTACTACAACTATTACTACACTAAATACTACTACTACTACAACAACTACTACTACTACAACTACTACTACTACAACTAATACTGGCACTACAACAACTACTACTACAACTACTACTACAACAACAACTACTACTACCACTACAATTACTAGTACAACAACAACTACTACTACTACCACTACAACTACATCTACAACTACTACCACCACTACAACTACTACTAATACTACTAAAAACTATTACGACTAATACTACTACTGCTAATACTACTACTACTACTACTACTACTACTACTACTATAACTATTTCTACAACAACAACTACTACTACCACTACAATTACTAGTACAACAACAACAACTACTACTACCACTACAACTACATCTACAACTACTACCACCACTACAACAACTACTAATACTACTAAAACTATTACAACTAATACTACTACTGCTAATACTACTACTACTACTACAACTATTTCTACAACAACAACTACTACTAATCTCTGTTTAAACATATTTATTCACAATATTACGATGTGTTCCGATCTTTGTCTACTGATGAAGACATTACAGGTAAAACGAATGATGTTTTAGCTTTTATCTTATATTCGTAAAGTTATAACGTACAACTTATGCCTTTTCATCTAACGATATATGGTCCTTTTCGTCTTGTCAGACGGTTTATGGAAGCTAGTGTTTATTTATTTATTTTTTTGGAGGTTTTGTTTTTGTTGAACAGCGTTCAATCCTGACTGATTCAACCAATGTTTGACAAACACACACGGTCACAGAATAAGCAAGTCAGGTCCACAATTATCTGATCTACAAGGTTTTCCATCATTTTTTTTTTCATGTCTTTTCTCTTCCATGTTTTGCCATAGCACAATCTCAAATGATAGTGTGCCATTTTTTTTATACAGGCTCTCCATGATGTGCGATCTTTTGCCAGATGTTCCAATCACTTTCACAGATGGAGAAGTCATTCAGTGATGATTTACAAGCATATCTATATCATTTTTTCCTATAACGAAAGACTGGATCGCCATAAAACCAGTAGAGGTGGGATTTGCTGCTATAGACGACACAGTATTGCAATGTATGAATATGAATTTAGATAACATCAGAGAAGAAATCGTCAATACTAGTATCATTTTAAGAAGATCTATCCTCTAAATTGATATTTTCTAAAGATTTGCATGACTTTTTCTTCATGTATTTCTTGGCATTCCCTACTTTTTCTTTCCCCGTGGGTTCCATGACAGTGCCTGTTTTGCTATTCTGGCATTAAGTTTTCTTAGTGTGCGGCAGATTTATGTACATTTTTTTTTATTCATAACGTGTGGCTCAAGTGGTCCTTGCTTTGATCTTCCCCAGATATCGTCAGTTCTGAACTTTGTCATGTCAGGATTCTCCACTCTTTTTTGTTGCACATCATCATCATCATCATCATCATCATGTGCCTTCTCCGCAACAAAGGTTGGCTACCATGGATCGCCATTCTACTCTGTTTCTTGCTTTGATGGTGCAGGCTGTCACATACACATACTTTGTTGCACATACTTGTTCTTATAGATGAAACCACAGCCCACTTTAGCTTTGCATGGCAAGTAAGTATTCCATTTACTTTATTTAAGTAGCCTACTTTGTTTTATTTTATTTTGTTTTAATTTGATTTTTGTCGATAACCATTTGACGAAACTCAGGCTGCATTCAAGAACTACAACCACGAACAGACGATTGAATAGTAACCCAACTAGCGTGACCTCACCGTTCAGACTTCTGCTGAGTCCGCAAGCCTTATGCTGGCGCCGGCTGTGGCCAAACTTATATCACGTGTCCTCCGGCTAGAGTGAGGTAATGCATTACCTAATTGAGGTCCTGCTTGGGTGCTCTTCGGGATGAAATATTATTCTCGTCTTGCCCAGATATACACGAACTCCATAAATATCAGAAGGACAATTAGGAATGTATTCGCCTTTGCCGATGACTGTGTGTCGAGCCGAAAGATGCAGATATAGCGACTTGCCGTAAACTTACGACATAACACATCAACTCTTTCTTAACGGTGAACTTTCACGAAAAAAAAGAACATTGTTTGCAATGTAATCCTCGCACTTTTAGAATTTAACGTTGCTCTCAGTGTACTTCTGTTACTTCTAGAATTTAACGTTGCTCTCAGTGTACTTCTGTTACTTCTAGAATTTAATGTTGCTCTCAGTGTACTTCTGTTACTTCTAGAATTTAACGTTGCTCTCAGTGTACTTCTGTTACTTCTAGAATTTAACGTTGCTCTCAGTGTACTTCTGTTACTTCTAGAATTTAACGTTGCTCTCAGTGTACTTCTGTTACTGCTAGAATTTAACGTTGCTCTCAGTGTACTTCTGTTACTTCTAGAATTTAACGTTGCTCTCAGTGTACTTCTGTTACTTCTTTACTGAAGTAACTCTTCACTCTTTGTGGGTTTCTATTACTTCCATAATTTAACATTAATCTCAGCTTTCTGTCACTTCTAGAATTTAACACTGTGTTCTATTTGACCACTATATGTCTGAAAAATGTAACAACAATACACTTTTTACATATGCATATATTTTTTACACTTAAAATTCCTGTAATTTTTTATTCGTACACTTTTTTTTCTCAACTTTGCTAAACAAGCACGTAATCGCAAGCCAGGTATAAGTAATTGCACTAAAAGTGCTCTTTTTGTTTCATAAAGAAGAAGGAATAATTATGAAAAAAGGCATGAGCTTTGGGGGAAAGGGGAGATGTGGAGAAAAAATGTTGCAAATTATGTCGACAGCTACATAATCTCATCTTTCAATCTTCATTCTCCTTAAACGCTCTTTGATGTGTAGAGACGTTCTTAAAGTGATACGAAATTTTCATAAAAATACATTTATACATATATACATATACATATATTTATTTTTATTAATAGAGAGAAACGCATATATATATATATATATATATATATATATATATATATATATATATATATAAAACATTAAATATATATGTATGATTGTGTTCGTGTGTTAAACGTAAGGAAATATTGTGAGAACAATTAAATGTAAAAAAAAATTAAAAGTAAAGAGCCCCATCCCGCCAAGTAACGTATAGGGAATTTGGTGTTAGTGACTATAAATTTTACAGACCTTCAGAACATGATTTTTGGGGTAATGTGGTCGGTATTACGCCCGTGCCGCTTTACTTTCCCAGAAAAAAAATCCGGTACCAATTTAAGGCTGGGTGAACCGGAAGCCGTCGTTTGGGATCGAACCCTACCTCTTGTCCTTTGTAGTCCAGTTCACTAACCACTGATCTATCGCGGCTCCCGATTAAATGTATGTAATAATAAAAAAACACAGTTAGAAGGTTTAAGTAGACCCAGGACTGCGCTTTGAGCGAATCGTCCCAGTAGAAGATGTATTTTTACAACACTGGGTGGTGGGAATCACAAATATTCAACAACAGGAAAAAAAAACAACAACAGAATAATAAACAGCCCGAAGCTGGATTTATTTAGTACTTCTCGACACGGCGTCCTGCTACGAGAAACTTGCGTTAGAGAACACTGTCAGCTAAGCAACATAGTTCGATCAAGTTTCGGGCCGTCTATTGCGCTTTGTCTTTTTTTTCTGTTGTTGATTATTTACGAATTTTTTTTCCGAGTGCTGTAAACATACCTCTCCCCATGAATTGATTCGCTGATCTAGCGCCTCGGAAGTTTCCCTCCATTAAAATATTCATTTAGTATTATTTGCCTTAAAAAAAAAACATGATAAAGAAACAATCAACTTTTTTTGGGCACATCATGAGATAACGAAAGTTGGAATACTTGGTTACAACTGGCAAAATACAAGGAAAGAGAGATCGCGGACGACAAAGAGAGAAAATACTAGATAGCTTGGTGTCATGGCATGGCAAACAGTCAACAACAGAACTGATACGATGCACTGTAGTTAGAAGATTGTAGTAAGACATGATCGCCTACGCCAACCGATATGGCACAAGATGATGATGATTATTATTTGCCCCCCCCCCCTTTTAGATGGAGCCTGCAAGGTTCTGCTGGGGTTAGTCATTAAACTTTGTAATATTCTAGTATAAGGAGAGAGATGGGATGGGAGCGAATACTATTTTTTTTTAGAGGGAAAAAAATACGATCTTGAGAATAGATAGTTGAACGGATGTAGAAATATTTTTTGTCAGGAAAAAAATGTAAACAGGAGATATTACCACGGCTAACTATTGCGTCACAAATATATCATCTTCGTCATCACCAAAATCATTGTCATTTTTATTATTTTTCATTTCTGTCAACTCCCTGTGACTATGGAGTTTAGGTCTTCAACAAACGCGTTCCAGGTCGTTCTGTTTGGTGCTGCTCTGTAAGGTCAATCGTATATTAATTATTTTGGGGTTCTGTCAAGGGCCGGAGGTGTGTCTTTGGAGACAAATAATAAATGAATATTATTATAGAGTGAAATTTGTTATGGTTATGGAAGGCCCCGGTATCACTGCAAACGAATCAAAATCCATAATTGCTCAATCGCTCGTGCAAGTGGAATCATCCAAATTAATAACTCATCTGCCAAACAAAGAAAGGTAGCTGTAGTCCCCATCATAGCAGTATCAGCACGCGTCAAAAGACATAAAGCGAAACCGCACAGAAAGTGAACACAGCCATCTGTTCTCCAACATACGATATCATCATTTATTGTAAAACAATCGGAATATCGAAATACTATCAAAACAGATGAAACACACAGCTCACGGTGTGCACAGAACACTTAACTCAGTAGCTCCTGCAACAAGAGGGAAACTAATGAGGCGATAAATCAGCGAATCACAGGAGGAGGAGGTATGTTTACAGCACTTGGAAAAAAATGACAAATAATCAACAACAGGAAAAAAACAAAAACAAAGAACAATATATGGTCCGAAACAGGACCGAACCCGTACTCATTGGCACAGCGCCTTGCTACGAAATGTCAAACGGTAGGGAACACGGCTAATTCAGTTAACTAAAGAATTAGCTATCGTTGGCGATGTCTTTCGCGCAAGTGTTCTCAAGACTATAGTCTCGGAATATTTGTGTAGTTTGTTTGTTTGTGTAGTTTGTTTATTGGTGTAGTTTGTTTATTTGTATAGTTTGTTTGTTTGTGTAGTTTGTTTGTTTGTGTAGTTTGTTTATTGGTGTAGTTTGTTTATTTGTATAGTTTGTTTGTTTGTGTAGTTTGTTTGTTTGTGTAGTTTGTTTATTTGTGTAGTTTGTTTATTTGTATAGTTTGTTTATTTGTGTAGTTTGTTTGTTTGTGTAGTTTGTTTATTTGTGTAGTTTGTTTATTTCTGTAGTTTGTTTATTTGTATAGTTTGTTTGTTTGTGTAGTTTGTTTATTTGTATAGTTTGTTTGTTTGTGTAGTTTGTTTATTTGTGTAGTTTGTTTGTTTGTGTAGTTTGTTTGTTTGTCTGTGTAGTTTGTTTGTTTGTGTAGTTTATTCATCATCATTTTTTGGCCATGTAATGAGAAGAGAACAACTGGAATATATTGTAACAACTGGAAACATTGTGTGACGAAGAGATAGAGGGAAGCAAAGAGAAAAAATAACAGACAGCTTAAGAGAATGGCTTGGCAGAAGGTCAACAACAGAAATGATAAATAGCTGCCGAGATCGAAAGTTGTGGAGAGACATGACCACCTGCGCCAGTAGGCCCGGTACTTGATGATGATGATGAATCAAGTGAGCCTAGGAGAAACAATATTCCAACATAAAAGAATACATAAAGCTACATGGGTGTCACCAGATCATAGAACAGAAAATCAAATTGATTACATATGTATTAATAATAAGTTTAAGTCATCTTTACAGGATGTAAAAGTATATAGAGGGGCAGATGTAGCTTCTGATCATCATCTTCTGATAGCCAAACTTAAAATTAAACTAAAAAAGTATACTACAACGAATAAGGATAGAAAGTATTTCAATGTAGGGTTTCTTAAAGAACAAAGAATTAAAGATAAATTCGTAGTCTCAATATCAAACAAATACCAAGTTCTCCAACAACTAGAACATACAATAAATATAGAAGATCATTGGAAACAGGTAAAAGATATATGGAAAGAGACATGCGAAGAAACACTGGGGAAAAGAGAACGCCAGAATAAGGCATGGATGACAGCAGAGACCCTGGATAAAAATAAAGAAAGAAATAAAGAACAAGTCAGCAGACATAAATAAAAGCAAAACGAGAAGTAATAAAGCCAAGACACAAGAAGCTTACAGAGAGGTGAACAAAGAAGTGAG
This sequence comes from Megaustenia siamemsis, assembly GCA_032433765.1. Taxonomy (NCBI): domain Eukaryota; kingdom Metazoa; phylum Mollusca; class Gastropoda; order Stylommatophora; family Ariophantidae; genus Megaustenia; species Megaustenia siamemsis. The sequence goes on along the minus strand of JAVIAB010000050.1, from coordinate 19,251,156 downwards.
AAGATGCATTAAAAGGGATAAGAGGAAATATATAGATGAATTAGCTAAAGAGGCAGAAGAAGCAGCAAATAAAGGGAATATGAAAAAACTGTACAACAACACAAAGAAATTAAGTGGAAAATACAAACAGATCAATGCCTTTATTAAAGATAAGAAAGGAAATCTGCTTAGTAATATAAGGGAACAAATGGAGAGATGGAAAGAGCACTTTGAAGAACTTTTGAACAGGTCCGGCTCAAATAATCCTCCAGATATACTACCAGCAGAAGAAGAGTTACACATTAACTGTGGAAAACCAAGTAAAGAAGACATAATGAAAGCCATCAAACTATTAAAAAATGGTAAAGCCTCAGGACCAGATGAAATTCCTTCGGAAGCCACCAAAGCAGATATTAACACCTCTACCAAGATATTACATAATCTATTAGATAAAATTTGGGAGAGGGAAGAAAAATCTAAAGACTGGAAAGAAGGTTATATAATCAAACTACCAAAGAAAGGGAGTTTACAGGATTGCACAAATTATAGGGGAATTATGCTACTATCAGTGCCAGGAAAAATATTAAGCAGAATCATTCTGGAGAGACTAAAGGAGGCTATAGAGAAACACTTGAGAGATGAGCAAGCAGGTTTTAGGAAGAACAGATCATGTGCTGATCAAATAACTACTCTACGTATAATAGTTGAACAAAGTTTAGAACTAAAATCCCCACTTTATATTGGATTCATAGATTACGAAAAGGTATTTGATAGTTTAGACAGAAGAATGCTTTGGAAGTTGTTGAGTCATTACGGAATCCCCATAAAGTTTATTAACCTGATAAAAACAATGTATGAAGGAACGAAATGTAGTGTGGTGCATGAAGGACAGATTACAGAAGCATTTGAAATAAGAACAGGAGTAAGGCAGGGATGTCTTCTATCTCCATTTCTCTTTCTACTGGCCATAGATTGGATTATGAAAATAACTCAAAACAACAGAAATGGGATCCAGTGGTCACTGACCAAGCAACTTGATGATTTAGACTTTGCTGATGACATAGCTCTCCTATAATACAGCTATCAACAGATGCAGGATAAAATGAGCATACTTGATAGGAGATCACACCAGCTAGGACTGAAGATTAATAGAGATAAGACCAACATTATGAAAATTAATGCAGATGGCAATAACTAAATAAAATTAGGAGAAATACCTCTACTAGACTTACAATCTTACATATATCTGGGCAGTAATATAGATAAAGAGGGAGGAACAGAAAATGATACCAAAATAAGGATATCAAAAGCAAGAGGAGCTTTCGTTGCACTGGGAAACATATGGAAATCCAAAGAAATTAGGTTAAATACAAAAATAAAATTTTCTACTCACATGTTAAGGCGGTCCTATTATAGGGCTGTGAAACATGGAGAACAACAAAATTGACAATCATGAAGATACAGAGTTTCATTAATGGATGCTTACGCAGAATAAAATGATGGAAATGGCAGGACAAAATCACTAACATAGAATTATGGAAATGTACCAGTCAAATAGCAGTGGATAAAGAGATACAGCGAAGACGATGGCGCTGGATAGGACAAACACTACGGAAGACAACTGAGAGTATTACACAACAGGCCCTTTTTTGGAATCCCCAGGGGAAAAGACAAAGAGGAGGACCAATGAATTCTTGGAGAAGACAGATAAAAGCAGAGATGAAGATGATGGGGAAGACATGGAATGATCTTAAAAGAATGGCAAAAAACAGAACGACTTGGAAAGTGTTTGTTGAAGACCTATGCTCCACTGGGAGCTAAAGAAGGTAGAAGAAGAAGAATGATCAGAGCTGTCGCCACGTGGTACATAGGTATGTGTTTTTATTTAACCTTCCTCCCCTCTCCCACTACCCCTAAATATATTTAGACCTACCCGGAGATTGAGACCTGGTCAAGGGACTGGGTGGTCAAGAGGTAAGACGTCGACCTTTGAACAGGGAGGTTCCGGGTTCGATTCCCCACTATAGGCTGTGGGCATTATAACAAAAATCAAACCAGTGGTTTTCTCTTGGCTTTACCCTCCGCTAATCTCTAGGAAGTGAGATCCGACGTCTAGCCCTCAAGGAAAATGACTAAAGATAGGAGGTCTCGAGTGCACTCGCGCACGTTAAAAAACTCTCGGCAGTTTAAAGTTGATAAGACTAAGTCAAAAATGGCCTCCGCTCGGACAAACATTATTAAAGAAATGCTGAAAGCGGATGTGTCGGGTCGAAAGGCTCGAATACCGCTGCTTTATCACAAACTAGCGACGCAACGCGTCCACGCCCACTTCACGTGCAATCGTTAAGAAGAATTGAACGCAAGGCTACTTCATCTTATGGTCATTATGTTTTGGTAAATATGTTACGATACATTATGTGTTTCATAAATGTGTTATCTTATGCATCCTAAATACTTCAATTGTCTATATTAGATATATTTCAAATTTACTCTTTGTATTCACATTTTCAATAATGCACTTATTTGTTTAAGATCTATTACGATATTATTATTTGATTGAATCCACATCAATGGACACAGGGAAATCCAATTTCCTTCTATCGCATTTAATCCATTCCCATATTCTCCAACTCCGCCCCTTTCCTTCTATCCTCCCTCTCCCCCTACCGTCCAGCAGCACTGAAAATGCAATTAATTGACTGGTAGGACGTTGACAAAAGTGGAAATGTTAGTTCGAGACATGAACAAATGAGCAGTTTTTGTTTAGAATCAATATCCCAAAAACTGATGACATGTAAATCATGGTTAGATAATTGATATGGATATCAACAACGTAATCATAGGTTAGTTAATTGGTAAAATTATCAACAAAATAAACTATGGTTAGTTAATTGATATTGATATCGACAACATAACCATAGGTTAGTTAATTGGTAAAAATATCAACAAAATAATCTATGGTTTGATAATTGATATGGATATCAACAACATAACGTATGGTTAGTTAATTGATATGAATATCAAAAGCATAAAAAAGTAAAAAGCCCCGCCACGCCAAGTGGCTTATAGTGAATATGGTGTTAGTGATCATACATTTTATAGATCTTCAGCACATGATTTTTGGGGTAATGTGGTCGGTATTACGTCCGTGCCGCGTTACTTTCCCAGAAAAAAAAATCCGGTACCCATTTACGGCTGGGTGAACCCAGAACCCGTCGGTTGAGTCGACTCCTACCCCTTGTCCTTTGTACTTCAGCTCGCTAACCACTGAGCTATCTCGGCTCCCTATCAACAGGATATGGTTAGTTAATTGATATGAATATCAACAACATAGGGTTAGTTAATTGATATGGATATCAACAGCATATGGTTAGTTAATTGATATGGATATCAACAATATAATCTAATGTAGTTAATTGATATGGATATTAACCAAATAATCTATATTTAGTTAATAGATATGGATATCAACAACATAACCTATGTTTAGTTAATAGGTATGGATACCAACAACATAACCTATATTTAGTTAATAGATATGGATATCAACAACATAACCTATGTTTAGTTAATAGATATGGATACCAACAACATAACCTATGTTTAGTTAATAGATATGGATATCAACAACATAACCTATGTTTAGTTAATAGATATGGATACCAACAACATAACCTATGTTTAGTTAATAGATATGGATATCAACAACATAACCTATGTTTAGTTAATAGATATGGATACCAACAACATAACCTATGTTTAGTTAATAGATATGGATATCAACAACATAACCTATGTTTAGTTAATAGATATGGATATCAACAACATAACCTATGTTTAGTTAATAGATATGGATATCAACAACATAACCTATGTTTAGTTAATAGATATGGATACCAACAACATAACCTATGTTTAGTTAATAGATATGGATACCAACAACATAACCTATGTTTAGTTAATAGATATGGATACCAACAACATAACCTATATTTAGTTAATAGATATGGATACCAACAACATAACCTATATTTAGTTAATAGATATGGATACCAACAACATAACCTATATTTAGTTAATAGATATGGATACCAACAACATAACCTATATTTAGTTAATAGATATGGATACCAACAACATAACCTATATTTAGTTAATAGATATGGATACCAACAACATAACCTATGTTTAGTTAATAGATATGGATACCAACAACATAACCTATATTTAGTTAATAGATATGGATATCAACAACATAACCTATGTTTAGTTAATAGATATGGATATCAACAACATAACCTATATTTAGTTAATAGATATGGATACCAACACCAGAACCAAAAAGGGTAGTGCATGTAGCGCCATACATCACTGTCTCTTGCTTTGATAGCGCATGTTGTCATAGTCTGACTTGTCCATCTTTTGAGGCTACTCGTCTATGTTAGTCTTGATCTGTCTCTGCCTCTTTTACCTTGTATTTTTTTCTTCCAATATTACTTTTAGTAGCGTGTTGTGTTTTTTAACATGCTCCAAAAATCTTATTTGTCTTGTTTGAATTGTGTTTAGTAGTTCTCTTTTCGTTTTAGTTGTTTTAAGACTTCATCGTTTGTTTTCTTTTCTCTCCGCCCAATTCTTCCTATTCTTCTACAGATCCACATTTCAAAGGCTTCAATTTTCTATTCTGTTTTTTTTTTTTTTTTGCATAATGTACATATTTCTGTACCATACAGGAATGTTGAGAAGATATAATATTTTGCTATTCTAAGTTACAGCGTTTGTGTTATCTGTTTTGCTGTTATTATATTTTTCATGACACCAAAATTGCTTTTTGCTATTCCTATTCTTTTGTTTATTTGAGTTGTACATTTCCCATCACTGGTTATAGTATGTCCAAGGTAGTTGTAGCTCTGAAGTGTCTCCATGTCTATTCCTTCAATTTTGATATCCAAAAATTATTCAAATATGCTATATATTAAATATTTAAATTTGATGTGGGTTTTGGATATTATCTTTGTTTATGATCATAATTTTAATCTTTTTGATTTTTATATCTAATCCACATTGTTTGCTTATCATGTTTATTTAATTAAGTAATTGTAGATCTTTAGGATTTTCTGCTAGTAATACAGTATCATCAGCATATCTTAGGTTATTGATTATCTTTCCATTAATGTTTAGGCCTGGCATCTATGCGATGTTTTTAAAGATTTGTTCAGTGTATAGATTGAACAAGTTTGGTGATAGGATGCATCCCTATCTTACTCCTCTTTTTATATCAATTGGTGTACAGTTCTCTTTGTTATATTTTATTTTTGCTGTTAGCTCCCAATAAGTATAAACTACATATTAGTCGTATGTCTGTGTAGTCTAGATGTATTTCTTTTAGACAGTCTATAATTTGTTTATAGTGTAGTTTATCAAAATCATCGGTGTAGTCATTGAATCAGGCATATATTGGTTTGTTTACTTTTGTGTATATTTCTATTAATATCCCCATGTAGAATATGACTACGTTTGTCCCACTATTTTGCCTAAATCGAAGGGATACCTCGGGTAATTAAAAAGATACATTAATTCATTTTTTAAAAGACTTAAATATTGAGAAGAAGTGGCTGATCAAAAACACCTTCGAGAGAAAATAAAAAAAAATACTATGGCCACGTCCGGAAGGTACAGTGAGTTGAAAAGAACTACAATGGAAGGTATGGTAGATGGATGACGATATAGTACTGGTAGAACGTAGAAGGAGGCGGTGGTTTCAATGCGTGTAAAAGAGACGTTAAACATGACAACAGAAGAAGGCGGATTTCTGGCTAGCGATTTCTTGACGGGCAGTGATGGTTGTAACCTCCTGTGGGAGATCTGGCTAGAGGCAGAGGTTCTTTCAGACGGGCTGAAGCGAATGCAACGTGCTGTGGGAGATCTGACAAGAGATATAAGATCTTTCAGACGGACTGTGGTGAATGCAACGTTCTGTGGGAGATCTGGCTAGAGACAGAGATTCTTTCAGACGGACTGTGGTGAATGCAACGTTCTGTGGGAGATCTGGCTAGAGACAGAGATTCTTTCAGACGGACTGTGGTGAATGCAACGTTCTGTGGGAGATCTGGCTAGAGACAGCTTTTAGAAAGAACATGGGACTCAATGATGACGATAAATCCCGATACAATCACTCCGCTTTAGGTCGTTGACCACTTTCATTTCGTAGTGTGGATCTTTGGGTCCGATTTAAAATTTAAAATGTTAACAGCCGAAGTGCGGATCTCTTCCACGCTGAAATATAGTTCTAGAAAAAATTACAGCGCTGGACTTTGTAGTCGCATCTGAACACAGAAGACATGTGTAAAAACGCAGAACTGAGCTTATTGTTACCACACAAAATGTTATAGTTCGTTCACAAATTCGTGCCCACAGAGTTGATGAATTATCTCGGAAACTGTTTGATGAATTTCTGTAATTCTTTTTCATAAAATCTTATTTTTTCACCGACCTTCAGATTTTATAACATTTAAGTAAAAAGGTAGTCTGAATTTTGCACAAATCGTTTTTTGTTAAATAATTTTAGGAAAATATCAAACCGCGTGCTCTAAACATTAGATTTTACTGTAAATTATATTAATTTTCTAACAATGCAAGTCAAAGGTCTATCCATATTACATTGAATAGGACACAATTTTTCATTTGATTTTGCATTTTCGTCATAGTGATAGGTAAACTTTGACCAAAGTATCAAACACACATATTCGCCAAATAGTAGACGTGTCATCAGCAAAATATATGGAACAACCAGAACATCAAACACACATAGTCAGCAAATAGTAAGAGTGTCATCAACAATATATATGTACCAACCAGAACATCAAACACACATAGTCAGCAAATAGTAAGAGTGTCATCAACAAAATTGTGCACATGTCATACATATGTCATTTCAAATCAGAAGTCTCTAAGAGGTTAACAACTGTTATCGGTTGGACAAACTGCAATCCATCTCATTGCCAGTCTTGTTCCTCTTCTCTGAGCACATGGTCGTCACATTTTCTCCAGTATTCAACGTCTATCGTTGAGAGGGCATCACGCGTCAATTCTTTAACATCACAAATTTTAAACGTCGTGTTCTGCACAGCAACTTGCCCTTTGACTTTAACCCACACAAGTTCTATTGCGTTGAGGTGCGAATGATAAGGTGGGAGGCGAAGAGATGTGTGACCATACTTTGCAATTATTTTATCAATTTGATATAACTTTGTCTTAGTTTGTCTAACAAGTTGCAACAACTCTGGTTTTAACTGGGTGTTTTGAAAGGAAACATTTTCTTTTCTAAGCCTTGTAATGATTTGATCTTTTGTGCTTGACGAATTAGGAACTTTGTCCTCCAGTGCTCCCGCATTATGATAGGATGCATTGTCCATTACAAGACATGAAGGTCTATCCAGAATGGGAAGTAGAGTGTTCTCTATCCAGTCTCTGAAAATTCATCCATTCATTTCAGTGTGGTAGTCCCTATTGTCTGTAGACTTTGATTAAAAAATAAATTGTGTGTCATTAACAAGACCATTCTCTCTACTGCCAGCATGTACCAATATAATGCGCTGTCCTTTGCTGCTGGGAATGCTTCTTTTATTTTCTCTGTCAACTGATTGTCATTCTTTCTCAAATGTATGATGAGCATTGACCCACGTTTCGTCCAAATATACTATATCGTAGCCTTCCATTCGTCGCTCACAGATCTGGTATTTGCTTCGGGCAGCTATCAGGTGTGGTTTTTCACAAACAATATTTCTACCACTAGCAGATTTTCGAAAAGTGAAACCAACGTCTCTTAAGAATTTCGAAAGAATCGTTTTTGAGATGTCAATATCACATTCTAAATGCAGTCGAACTTTAAGTTTGCGCAGTGTAACAAGTTGATTCGATTCAAACATTTTCAAAATTTCGTCTAATAACATCTTTGTCAAAATCATCAACTTTCATTTTTCTTCCTTGCTTGACCGTCGCCTCTGCAGAGTCAAAGTTCTATCCTATCCATGGATTGAAAGAGTTTCTATCTATACTTAGAGCTGCCCGTGTTCTGTTTTCTGATTTTTTAATATCGTAATATAACCGACCCCGTTTAGATTCCTTGCAAAATTGTATGTACAATAACACAGTTACCTTCTGCATAGTGATGAATTTACACTTTAAACTCTTCATGGTTTTAAAAATCAAGCAGTCACTTCACAACAGCTTACAAATTATTACACATACAGGAATATTCATTAATAGTAAATATTTGGTCAAAATACGCCTCTGGACCAATTTAACAAGAAACCAGAAATAAAATGACCAAACAAACACCTCTGACTGGCACGCGTCTTACAAGTTAAGTGTCCGAAACGGTGCTAAGATTGTGTGGTGTGCTAAGATTGTGTGGTGTGCTAAGATTGTGTGGTGTGCACGTAAAATTTGCCTTTTTAAATGGTGAGTTGGTTACAACAAATGTGGGTATTGTAAAATCCTAAAATTTAGGACAAGCAAGAAAATCATATTTTTATACACCTCAAATAAGAAAATTCTTTCCTAAATCCATGACAGTAGGGCAACAAATCAGACTGAAGGTCGGTGAAAAAATAAGATTTCACGAAAAAGAATTACAGAAATTCATCAAACAGTTTCCGAGATAATTAATAAACTCTGTGGACACAAAATTCTGAAAGAACTATAATTTATACTTTTCAAAGAGCAAGTGGAGGGGTGTAACGTATACTCCTAAAAGGTATGGTGGCAGCTTTACAAAGAAGAAACGCAACAAAATACTGACGTTTCGCTTCTTCTACTGCTACACGCTCTACCGCAGCTTTGCAATTATTTACCTGTTCTATACTTTTCAAAGCTTAATAAAAGCTACTCTCTTCAACCCATCTGCCTAGCCTCAGCTCAACATTCTAACAATTTGATCGCTATCCGGTTATCCCCGCTATATTAATGAAGAATATACATTACTTATTCCAGCTCTCAGTTTTAATTAATACACTACTTGTTATAATATGAATGCCTTTCTATTGTAGTTGATTTTTCATCAATTATTATTCTCATCCAAATAGAACACTCAGTTTCACTTTTTATCTATTTTTATCGAGAATATCTAATAACTAATTTTAACATAATTAATATTCCCTTAATCACCATATAGTTAAGGTGGGTAATGTTACAACCGAAATAACGGATCTTCCAATATAAGTGCTTTCGCTTGACGCAGTTAGAAAACTTAATACACTGGCCACCTCTAAGGTTATACCAGTGGGAGTTTTACATTTCGAAAATTATATCGAGATGTGTAGGTTGAAGTGGAACGGGTAGAGGGGGTGAGTTTGACAAGTAAACAGGTATTTTAGTACATAGGTCAGGAGTTGTACGCGCAATATAAATATAAAACAGTAAGTACAGTGCCCCGTCACGGCAAGTGGCGTATAGGGAACATGGTGTTAGTGACCATAATTTTTACAGACCTTCGGTACATGATTTTTGGGGTGATGTTGACGGTATTATATACATTGATCAGAGAGGCAAGAGCAGCAGGAATCGGTTCCCTCAATGAGATAGAGTTGCTTGCACAGAACAGAGAAAAACGGCGAAATTTGATAACATATCTTTAGAAGGATTGAACGCTGCTAGAATAAAAATTTAGATAAGAGAAGGCGTATCTGGGTTTATGCCCTATGGGCCGGCTACGGCTCGAAGGTCAATAGATAGATAGATAGATAGATAGATAGATAGATAGATAGATAGATAGATAGATAGATAGATAGATAGATAGATAGATAGATAGATAGATAGATAGATAGATAGATAGATAGATAGATAGATAGATAGATAGATAGATAGATAGATAGATAGATAGATAGATAGATAGATAGATAGATAGATAGATAGATAGATAGATAGATAGATAGATAGATAGATAGATAGATAGATAGATAGATAGATAGATAGATAGATAGATAGATAGATAGATAGATAGATAGATAGATAGATAGATAGATAGATAGATAGATAGATAGATAGATAGATAGATAGATAGATAGATAGATAGATAGATAGATAGATAGATAGATAGATAGATAGATAGATAGATAGATAGATAGATAGATAGATAGATAGATAGATAGATAGATAGATAGATAGATAGATAGATAGATAGATAGATAGATAGATAGATAGATAGATAGATAGATAGATAGATAGATAGATAGATAGATAGATAGATAGATAGATAGATAGATAGATAGATAGATAGATAGATAGATAGATAGTCTACGACTCCTAAGTGTTGCATTGATAGACATTAGAGTCGGTTACTTTGTCCTGCCACTTTATGTTCATAATGTGCAACATAGAGTCAGTTTATCTGTGTAAAGAAAAATACTGACGCAAGAGAGACACGCAAAGTAAATATAAAATGGTAAAGAGAGCTAAAATGAGAGAGAGAGAGAAAAAGAAATGAGACAGACTACAACGTTTCGGCAAAAACCTTCATCAGGTACAACACACAAAATATTTTAAAATAATAAATTCAGAAATCCAAAAAACGAAAGCTAAACACGGTAACAATGGATCTGAAAAAATTGTGAAAATAAATGGTGGTCTGAATTTTCGTATTGTTGTTGATCAAATGATTAACAGATAATATGGCAGGTAGGATTTGATTAGACCAAGAGAAGCCAAACAGTGGACAATTAGAAAGGTTGTCCAATGTGGATGAGAGCCGCGATAGCTCAGTGGTTAGTGAACTGGACTACAAAGGACAAGAGGTAGGGTTCGATCCCAGCCGACCGCTACCGGTTCACCCAGATTTTAATGGGTACCGGATTTTTTCTGGGAAAATAAAGCGGCACGGGCGTAATACCGACCACCTTACCCCAAAAATAATGTGCCGAGGGTCTGTAAAATTTATGGTCACTAACACCATATTCCCTATACGGCACTTGGCGTGACGGGGGTACTTTACTTTTACTCTCAAGTGGATGGATCAAAAAAGGGAGTGAGGGCGGGTCCCCTAGGGTATGATGAATGAGAAAAAAGGGAAAGAGAGAAGGCAGTTATGGGAAAGAGATAAGGAGAGATAATAAAGATGATGCAAGGATGAATAAAGATATGACATAGGAAAGATTTGGAGAGGAGACTAGAGATTGAAGAAAAGAGTGAAAAGTGTTTAAACCTGGTTGGAGGGTACCAAAACAGGCTATGGGTCGCTTCTGTCCCCGGATGTATATAACCAAAATTATAAAGCGAACATTGCGTTGTTCTGCTTCTTCATCACCTTTGAAATGTTCGTTCAAATGTGTACAGCAGTGCCAGGTGAACAATAATGAAAAGATAAATACAATGAAGAGATTACAAAGAAGATACAATAGAACATCTCCTAATACAAGCAGACGATGCAGGACAAAGAATGGACAAAACGTCAAGTTGCAAAACAGACTATCCGCAGATACATAACACACACAAGAGGTTAGGTTAGGTTAGGTTAGGTTAGGTTAGGTTAGGTTAGGTTAGGTTAGGTTAGTTTAGGTTAGGTTAGTTATTTTTAGTTTAGTTTAGTTTTGTTTCAGTTTCGTTTTAGTTTAGTTATTTTTAGTTTAGTTTAGATTAGTTTCAGTTTTAGTTTAGTTAGTTTAGTTTAGTTATTTAATTAGTTTAGTTAATTAGTTTAGTTAGTTTAATTAGTTTAGTTAGTTTAGTTTAGTTGGTTTATTAAGTTAGTTTCATAAGTTAGATTAGTTTAATTAGCTTAATTGGTTTGGTTTTTTAGTTAAGTTAGTTTAGCTATGTTAGTTTAGGTAATTTAGTTAGTTAGTTAGATAGTTAGTTAGTTAGTTTGCTTATTAGATATCTGACACACGCTGACAAAGATGAAGGCTATAACAGGGAAACCATTTGCTATATTTTACGAACCGTTGAGCCATGATGTTCATCAGACAAGTATAAGGTAGAGCTAGGACTAGAATATTTTGAAATAAAATGAGAAATATGTTATATAGCAAGCCACTATCGCTGAAAAATTACATACTTTTGCAGTGCTTCATCAAACCAGTGCTGCTTTATGGTTGCAAATCATAGACGTGAAAAAAGGAGATGCAACGTTGGATAGAATCTTATCGGATGTGGTTTTTTTTTTTTTTTTAATTTTTTTTTTTAAAGATGTTAAAGATACCGTCATCATCAAGTAACGGGCCTGCTGGCGTAGGTGATCATGTCTCTCCACAATTTTCTATCTCGACAGTTATTTATCATTTTTGTTGTAGACCTTCTGCCAAGCCATTCTCTTAAGCTGTCTGGTATTTTTTTTCTCTTTGCTTTCTTCTATCTCTTTGTCTCTCAATTTTCCCAGTTGTTACAATATATTCCAGTTGTTCTCTTCTCATTACATGGCCAAACAATGATGATTGTTTCTTCCTAATATTGGAAATTAGGTCTCTTTTTGCTTTGGCCTCTTTCAGAACATTTTCATTACTCTTCTTAGCTGTCCCTGGTATTCCAAACATTCTTCTGTAAAACCACATTACTACAGATTCCAGTGATTTTCTTGTTCGTTGTCCTATTGTCCATGATTCACATCCATATGTTAAGAGCGACTCTACATAACATTTAAGAGCTCTTTTTCTTGTTTAGACTGTCAAAAATGGATTGCATAGTATCTTCCTCGTTTTTTTTTTTTAAAATATCGTTAAAGATACCATAGACAGGCAAAAAGTTCAATGATGATGCACTAAAAGAGGCATTTGACTAGAGAAAGATTGTTAATTAAATTAGGAATGGCTGTGCAGATTTGTGCGGCATATGTGGAGGAGAGGCGGGCTGGATTAGTTCGTTTAAAAAAAAAAAAGTAAAGTGCCCCGTCACGCCAAGTGGCGTATAAGGAATATGGTGTTAGTGACCATAAATTTTACAGAACTTCAGCACATGATTTTTTGGGTAATGTGGTCGGTATTACGCCCGTGCTGCTTTACTTTCCCAGGAAAAAAAATCCGGTACCCATTTAATTTTGGGTGAGGAATAGTTAGTTAGTAGCAACAAGAAAAATAGAAGGCTGGAGAGATAGAGGTTCTTGTTTGTTGCTAGGAACATCACCACTGCACACCGGGCTAACCCGTAGGTGCTCTGATATCCTCTCTCGAGAATCTCGTGAAAATCCTAGGAGAATCCTACACCCCCCCCTCCCCCCACTCGTGCACGAACTTCGTAGCACGGCCAGTGCTCCACGGTGTGGGTAGGTTTCTGCTGACATGTTTGCCCGTGCAGCGGCCATATTTATGCTACTCTCTTCGATTTTAGCTGCCAAGGGTCCTTTAACGTGCGCGATTGCACACGGGACCTCCTATGTATTGCTGTTATCCGAAAGGGCTAGACATTGGGTCTGACCATTTCAATGATCAGTGGACGGTAACGTCATAAAGATTTAATTTTTCCTATTTTTTTTTTTTAATTACCACCGCTTCAGATAGGTTTTAAACCCCGGTCCTTGCTGACTTGAGGTCGACGTCGGACCTCTAGGCTACCCACCACAAGAGATGTTAACGGATTGCCACGAGCTGATGTGGGCAGGTTGCCCTTTGACTGATAAGATGTGGCGGGTCGTAATGGCTTTCTTGACATTCTCGGCTCTTATTGGAGAGGTTGGAGTTCGTTTCTCCCAGGCTATGCTGGAAACTACTAGTCCAGCCCAGAGGTACTGCAATACTGGGTCCTCTATATCAGTAACGGTCACCTCTAAAGGGAACACGGCGATCCTAGCTTCTGTTAGCCAGCCTGTTTTGACGCAGACTGTTACCAGGGGAGACCACAAGGAGGTAGAACTGCTAGGTCTTGGCCAGCTGATGGTGCGCCGACCCTGCTATTGTGACCGCAGGCGCATATGCTCCCCCACCCCAAAGAGATAGAAGTGCACAAAGGGAGATTATGTTTGATGGTGTGACTGCGTGGCACGGGGAACAGTAAGAAAAGTGGAACAGTTGCACAGCGTACACGATCAGGAGTTATTTAGAGACATGACACTGACCACGACCGAATTATCCCGAAATAGGGTGGATGATAGGCGGACAGTAGGCAAACTGATGCGCATCACAGTATGGGCCAGATTAAGGGCATCTTTCTATCCATAGATTTCCATTAACCGAAGAAGATTAAAAGATTTATTTTGTTTCTCCATAAGGCATTCACAAGTCGTATCAGATATTCCATGCTTTGCGCGTCATGATAAAGGTCAGACAGGGAGAATAAGTAATTAACTTACGCTGAACGCTTGAATAAAATACAAATGTGCACACGATCATATGTACGTTGTGTTAATATTTCCCGAAGTACAGTCAATCGTGCGATGATAACTCTACGTTTTCATCCATGAAGTTATAAAAGTAATTCAATATCTGCACCAGCATTATTTTATTTGAATTCACAGAGCGCGTTTGTACTGTAATCTCATTAGCACGGTTCAAGGTTCTAAACATAAACAATAGATATGTATCATTCACATCACGTGTTATTTGAACACGGTAAAGTTAGAACACGCTTCAAATTTTAGCATGATTACAGTAACAGATATAGTCCATTTGTTCGTTTGAAAAGCTATTCCTGATAATGATCATTTTAGTAGACACCTGAACATTGATACTCTACACGCCACTAATATAAAACTGCTTTTTTTTATTTATTTAACTAGTGTGTTTAGTTTACTGTAGTAGTTCTGATATTACGTTTAGATACGCTTGATGTAGCAGACTGTTTAGGATTAGATTATAACTGCTCTACCACACTCGATAGACAAATAGATTGTCCGATACTTTCAACGTTGCACACGTTTAGACAACTCAGAAATAAATTAAGCGACATAAAACTAAAAAAAACAGACAAAGTTTCCATCACAGTTGTTTGTTCCTTGTAGTTGATTTGGTTACTTGTGACTTTTTATGATCACCATCATCAAGTACCATGCCTGGTGGCGTAGGTAATCATGTCTCTCCACAACTTTCGATCTCGACAGTTATTTATCATTTCTGTTGTTGACCTTCTGCCACGCCATTCTCTTAAGCTGTCTGGTATCTTTTCTCTTTGCTTTCCTCTATCTCTTCGTCCCTCAATTTTCCTAGTAGTCACAATATATATATATATATATATAAACTCAGTGGTTAGTGAACTGGACTACAAAGGACAAGAGTTATGGTTCGATCCCAACCGACGGCTTCTGGGTTCACCCAGCCTTTAATGGGTACCGGATTTTTTCTGGGAAAGTAAGGCGGCACGGGCGTAATACTGACCTCATTACCCCAAAAATCATGTGCCGAAGGTCTGTAATATTTATGGTCACTAACACCATATTACCTATACGCCACTTGGCGTGACGGGGCTACTTTACTTATATATATATATATATATATATATATATATATATATATATATATATATATATATATATATATATATATATATATATATATATATCAGCTGTTCCCCTCTCACTACATGACCAAAAATAATGATTGTTTCTTCCTAATATTGGATATTAGCTCTCATTTTGCTTTGGCCTCCTTCAGAACGTTTTCATTACTCTTCTTAGCTACAATGGTATGCTCAACATTTTCTGTAGAACCACATTTCTATAGTACTCCAGTGATTTTCTTGTCTGTTGTTATATTTGACCATGACTCATATTCATATGATAAGACTGGCTCCACATAACATTTAAGAACTCTTTTTCTTGTTTCTTTTGTCAAAAATGGATTACATAATCTCTTCCTCATTTTTTGGAAAGCTGCTTTTGCTTGAGCCATTCTACATCTCATCTTTGTTGTACATCCACCAAATGCGGTTAACAATGTTCCCAGATATTTAAATACATTTTCGTTTTAATATTGCTCCACTTGAGTTTGTTGTGCATTGCGGTGATAGTTAAATAGTTAGAACAGTCGATAAGATGATATGTGAACATGATTTCTATGATAGTAATATACAAATTAGAAATTTTTATTTTAGAAATTAAATGGAAATGAGAGAAATCGCCAATCAACCACTAATATCTTTAGTAATAAAGAAAAAAACGATGGTCATATGTTGGACATGTGATGAGAAGAGATAATAACCGAATAGCAAAGCAAGCCCTCATATGGGAAACAACAGGTAAGAGAAAAAGAGAAAGACCCAGAAAGACACTGAGAAGAACAATGATGAGAGAGGCAAAAGCAGCAGGATTCGGCTCCCTCAATGAGATAGAGCTGCTTGCACAGAACAGAGACAGATGGCGAGATTTGATAAAATATCTTTAAAAGAAAACTGCTAGAACAAAAATTCAGATAGGAGAAGATGTATCTTGGTCTACGTCCAGATACATCTATACGTCTATGGGCCGGCTACGGCTCGAAAAGTCAATAGATATATAGAATATACAAAAATAAAATACAAAACATTCACAGTGTTTAGAAGAAGTAGTATTTTAAAATGTATAAACGTCTGTAGTTGAATATAGAAACTTGCACACCGAAAACTCAGACTTGCCAATCTTTGATCGTTTGGGTAGCAGCGTTGTTCTATTTAAGTTTTACAGTAAAAAAAGAGTAAAGAGCCCCCGTCACGCCAAGTGGCGTATAGGGAATATGGTGTTAGTGACCATCATTTTTTTACAGACCGCGGCACATGATTTTTGGGTAATGTGGACGGTATTACGCCCGTGCCGCTTTACTTTCACAGAAAATATCCGGTACCCATTTTAAGGTGGGGTGAACCCGGAAGCCGTCGGTCAGGATCGAACCCAACCTCTTGTTCTTTGTAGTCCAGTTCACTAACCACTGAGCTATCGCGGCTCCACCTAAGTATTATACTTTAGTATATCATTCATGGACAGTAATTTTAGAACAAAGTATTTCACCTTTTGTCTTTGTGGTGCTATAAATTGAAACCACTTCCGGGGCATGGGTGGTCTGAGGGTAAGACGTCGGCGTCTGGACAAGAAGGTTCGGGGTTCATTTCAAACCACATCATAATCATCATCATGTACCCTGCCGGTTGGCGTAGGCGATCATGTCCCTCCACAATCTTCTATCTACAGTGCATCGTATCAGTTCTGTTGTTGACTGTTTTCCATGCCATGACACCAAGCTATCCAGTATTTTCTCTCTTTGTCGTCCGCGATCTCTCTTTCCTTTTATTTTGCCAGTTGTAACCAAGTATTCCAACTTTCCTCTTCTCATGATGTGCCCAAAAAATATTGATTGCTTCTTTCTGATGTTTTTTAAGAGCTCCCTTTTTGTGTTGGCCTCTTTGAGAACTTCCTCATTGGTCTTTTATCTGTCCAGGGAACTTTCAACATTCTTCTGAGAAATCCTATCTCTGTTGCCTCTAACCGTCTTTTCATTTGTTTGTCTACTGTCCATGATTCGCTTCCATAGGTCAGAATTGGTTCTATATAGCACTGATGAACTCTCTTTCTCAATTCTATTGACATAGATTTGTTGCATAAGATATTTTTCATTTTTCTTAAATGCTATTTTGGCCTGAGCTATTCTGCTTTTTATTTTTTCAAACCACAGGGGGGTTCATTTCAAACTACAGGCGGTGGAATTAAAAAAAAAAATAGAATCCGTGGTTTCTTTGTGGCTTTATCCGCCTCTCTTAAGCGCGTACCTGTTTACGGAGTAAACCCTGATGACAAATCCGGAGATGGAGTCCGTAAGGCTGTTCAGTGTTGATTTCAAACATTGCTCTTGTAACTCCGGCGACACAGTCGGCACAAACTGTTCTTGCCCTGCTTCACTTTTGGATAAATCGCAATAAATGAAAGAAACTATTTTACAA
>JAVIAB010000050.1:19143967-19233254 GCA_032433765.1 Megaustenia siamemsis | reverse complement strand
CATATTAGTTATAATTAATTATATTAAATTTATTAATTATATAAAATTGCAGACGATCACTGCTATATGGTGTTAGTAACCATAAATTTTACAGACCTTCAGCACATGATTTTTGGGGTAATGTGGTCGGTATTACGCCCGTGCCGCTTTACTTCCCATAAAAGATCCGGTAACCATTTAAGGCTGGGTGAACCCGGACGCCCGTCGATCAGAGTCGAACCCTACCTCTTGCCAATTGTAGTCCAGTTCACTACCACTGAATTATCGCGGCTCTCCGTGTTTGTAGTGTTATGCAAACATTATCTTATATACGTTATTTAGAGGCACCTGAGATGTGGTTTATCAGAAGAATGCTACGAATTCTGGGGATACCTAAAAAGATTAATGAAGAATGTTTAAACGAGCTGGAGAAACCGGAAATCAGAATCATAAGCAAAACAACGACCTAAACTACATTTATAGGGGAAGTTATGCAAAAACAGGAGCAACGATAGCTCAGTGGTTTGTGAACTGGACTACAAAAGGACAAGAGGTAGGGTTCGATTCCAACTGATGGCTTCCGGATTCACCCAGCTTTAAATGGGTACAGGATTTTTTCTGGAAAAGTAAAGAGGCACGGGCGTAATACCGACCACGTTACCCTAAAAATCATGTGCTGAAAGTCTGTAGAATTTACGGTCACTAACACCATATTCCAAATACGTCACTTGGCGTGACGGGGGCTCTTTACTTTTACTATTTTACTCATGCGAAAACAAAGCATTAAGTTATTGAGTTTTATTGCGGGTCATCATCATTGCACTCCGAACATGTCCATAGGTGCTGAGATCCCCTCCTCAGCAAGTCTTGCAGTGTCCAGCGATTGTCGACTCCAGTTGAGAATAACATAACAACAGGCAGAATGAATGGAAAGAAGAGCAAAGGAAAAAAAGAGAACAAATATGAAACAGCTTATCTACATGATATATAAAAGAAAAGATCCACACAGAATGAAATGATGACATCATGAATGACCGTAAGATGTGGAGAGAAATGATCGCCTACACCAACGACATGGCACCCGATGATGATAAAGTAGGGGGGGGGGGGAAAGAGGGGCACGAAAAACAGAACAGAAATCTTGCTCTTTGCCTTGATATCTGGTATAACTCTTGCTGAGAGTACCGTTTGTTTTACATCGTCTTCAACTTTTAGTCGTTCAAAGTAGACATTAATGCGACGTGTCGCTATTTTATGGTAAACCGCGATGTCTTATCTACCCTGACAAGGCTGCGTTACTTTCGGCCCGACACATTCGTCCCCGACACATTCGTCCCGACACATTCGTCCCCGACACATTCGTCTCCGACACATTCGTCCCCGACACATTCGTCTCCGACACATCGTCCCCGACACATTCGTCCCCGACACATTCGTCCCGACACATTCGTCCCCGACACATTCGTCCCCGACCACATTCGTCTCGACACATTCGTCCCCGACACATTCGCCCCGACATTCGTTCATTCGTCTCCGACACATTCGTCCCCGACACATTCGCCTCCGACACATTCGTCCCCGACACATTCGTCCCCGACACATTCGTCCCGACACATTCGTCCCCGACACATTCGCCTCCGACACATTCGTCCCCGACACATTCGTCTCCGACACATTCGTCTCCGACACATTCGTCCCGACACATTCGTCCCCGACACATTCGTCTCCGACAAGGCTAAAAAAAAAAATCTCCGTCACACGACGTGACATTTAGAGAATAAGGCGTTAGTGTCCATAGTTTTCTTTATAGACCCTGGACACACTATTTTTGAAGTAATGTGGACAGCATCACGCCCGTGCCGCTTTTTCTTTCCCAGAAAAGCCCATTTAAATCTGGTGAACACAACGCAATACCCATAGCCATCGATCAAGATCGAACTCGACCTCTTGTCATTACAGCACTCATGAAAAAAAATGACAAAGAATCAACAACAGAAAAAAAACAATGAACAATATATGGTCCGAAGCAGGATCGAACCCGTACTCCATGGCACTGCGCCTTGCCACGGGAAGCCGAACGCTTAGACAAGACGCAGTGCTATGGTGTACTGGTTCGATAATGCTTCGGACCATATATTGTTCTTTGTTTTTTTTTTTCTGTTGTTGTTTTATTTGTCTTTTTTTTCTGAGTGCTGTAGTACATACCTCTTCCTCCTATGTTTCCCTGAATTTTGCGTCGGAGGTTTCCCTCTATAATAATATTAATTTATTATTATTTGTCTCTAGCCATTTGCAAGCCAGATCACTAACAACTGAGCTATCGCTGCTCCCTCCTCGATATGAGCAGATTTGTAATTTCTAAACTATTTTGCGCAAGGGATATGGTCTTCTAGCCTACACTTGTAACTGTTACATACAAATAGCTCTTTATTTCAATACTGAAATGAATATGGTTATACTGACTGATGCACTGTCGGTCCTAACAGCTCTAAAAGCCCACAGGAACAGTGAGCTAGATGACTTGAGAACAACCCTAGACCAACAGTGAAATAATTTCCAGAAAGTGGTCATCCAGTGGATACCCATCACACTGTAATATACACAGATAAACGAACGCGCAGACAAATTAGCTAAAGAGGGAGGGAGATTACCACAAGAGAACCATCTTGTCAGCCAAGATGAAGCCAAATCCATCATCAAAGGCTTGAACCGTGTTGTTGCTGTTGATGGATTGCCACGAGTTGATGCGAGTTGTTGCCCTTTGACTCATTTGATGTGGCGGGTCGTAATGACTTTCTTGACATTCCCGGCTCTTACTGGAGAGGTTGGAGTTCGTCTATCCCAGGCTATGCTAGGAAACTACTAGTCCAGCCCAGAGGTACTGCAATACTGGGTCCTCTATATCAGTAACAGCCAC
Organism: Megaustenia siamemsis; assembly: GCA_032433765.1. Taxonomy (NCBI): domain Eukaryota; kingdom Metazoa; phylum Mollusca; class Gastropoda; order Stylommatophora; family Ariophantidae; genus Megaustenia; species Megaustenia siamemsis. Next base: position 19,230,358 of record JAVIAB010000050.1, on the reverse strand, counting down.
CACTACAGGGAACACGGCGATCCTAGCTTCTGTTAGCCAGCATGTTTTGACGCAGACTGTTACCCAGGGAGACCACGAGGAGGTAGAACTGCTAGGTCTTGGTCAGCTGATGGTGCGCCGACTCTGCTATTCCGACCGCATGTCGCAGGGGCTTCTGTTCCCCCGCCTGTACCATAAAAAAATGGAAACAAGAACACCCAAAGTATAACGAGAGGACGGAAACCTCCAACTATCAAGGACGGATCAAGTTGTCATGCTTCGCCTATGCACTGGCCACAACAGAATGAGAAACCACACGCTCACCACACTCAAAATAGGAACTACCAACCTATGCCCCTGTACACTGGATAACATGACATCAAAACATGTTCTACAAGATTGCCCCAGTACACAGACCTGAGAAGGACAATGTGGTCCACACCCAACTCCTTGGAAGAGAAACTATACGAGGCACCGAATCACTTAAACAAACAGTTGCCTTCATGAGAGAGTCCGGAATCCTAGTCTGAATGACGTTATGATCGCAGAAGAAGAAAATAGCTCTTTAACGTAAGCGGTTTGTACACGGTACATGCTGTTATTGGCATCTAGACAACGGACCCCATTACATAGAGAGGACTAGACATGGGATCTCATTACATAGAGAGGACTAGACATGGGATCTCATCACCCAGAGAGGGTTAGACATAGGATCTCATTACATAGAGAGGACTAGACATGGGATCTCATTACATAGAGGGACTAGACATGGGATCTCATTACATAGAGAGGACTAGACATGGGATTTCATCACCCAGAGAGGGTAAGACATAGGATCTCATTACATAGAGAGGACTAGACATAGGATCTCATTACATAGAGAGGACTAGACATGGGATCCCATTACATAGAGAGGACTAGACATGGGATCTCATCACCCAACATGAGGGTTAGACATAGGATCTCAATACCCAGATAGAGCTAGACATAGGATCTCATTACCCAGAGAAGAATAGACAAGGGATCTCATTACCCAGAGAGGGTTAGACATCAGATCTCATTACCCAGAGAGGTGTTTCGATTCCCGCTGGGAGCAGTGTGAATTGTACTCGTGGTTGGAAATTTAAAAAAAAATTACCCCCACGGTCGACCCAGCCGTTGGCAGAAATGGGTACCAGGGTATTATCCTGGGAAGGTGAGGAATGTCGCTTCGCATCTGAGTTTCGATGCTTGAGGCGACACTATACAGAAATATCCGAACATTTCTGGATAGGCGGCCGAGCACATATGGTATATACTCGCGTGCTAAGACGCCGGTTCATGTCTCGTACTTTACCTTTACCTTTACCTTACCCAGAGAGGGCTAGACATCGATCTCATTTCCCAGAGAGGGCTAGATATCGGATCTTATTTTCCAGAGAGGGTAAGACATCGGATCTCATTTCCAGAGAGGGCTAGACATAGGATCTCATTTCCCAGAGAGGGCTAGACATAGTATCTCATTAGCCAGAGAGTTAGACATAGGATCTCATTACCCAGAAAGGCTAGAAATAGGATCTCATTACCCAGAGAGGGCTAGACATAGGATCTCATTTCCCAGAGAGAGCTAGACATCGGATCTCATTTCCCAGAGAGGACTAGACATCGGATCTCATTTTCCAGAGAGGGCTAGACATCGGATCTCATTTCCCAGAGAGGACTAGACATCGGATCTCATTTCCCAGAGAGGGCTAGACATAGGATCTCATTTCCCAGAGAGGACTAGACATCGGATCTCATTTCCCCGAGAGGACTAGACATCGGATCTTATTTTCCAGAGAGGGCTAGACATCGGATCTCATTTCCCAGAGAGGGCTAGACATAGGATCTCATTACCCAGAGAGGGCTAGACATAGGATCTCATTTCCCAGAGAGGACTAGACATCGGATCTCATTTCCCAGAGAGGACTAGACATCGGATCTCATTTCCAGAGAGGACTAGACATCGGATCTTATTTTCCAGAGAGGGCTAGACATCGGATCTCATTTCCCAGAGAGGGCTAGACATAGGATCTCATTACCCAGAGAGGGCTAGACATAGGATCCAATTTCCCATAGAGGCTAGACATCGGATCTCATTTCCCAGAAACCAGAGAGAGGTAAAGCCAGGAAGAGAAAAATTCCCACCGTCTGCGCCAGAATTCAAACATGGGACCTTTTTGTTCAGAGGGCCCACGTCTTGCCTCTACACCACCTAATCCCCAAATGTTACATCAATAGGGCTCATCAATCCTATTTGGTACAGCCATTACCACAACGGATTTTCTCAGACAGGCTTGCTTATTACAAATTTTCATATACCTATCAAATTCCCAATCCACGGCTTCCAGGTTCACCCAGCCTTAAATGGGTACCGGATTTTTTTTCTGGAAAGTAAAGCAGCACGGGCGTAATACCGACCACATTACCCCAAAATCATGTCTGAAGGTCTGTAAAATATAGGGTCACTAACACCATATATATTTCCCTATACGCCACTTGGCGTGACGGGGGTACTTTACTTTACTTTTTTACTATCAAATACTGCAGTCAGGAACAAATACACGAACAATAGAAAACTGAACACTGAATTACTATTCGTGCTGTTTCGTCCTATAACTGTCTGCAATGCAAGTATTCTGCCCTACCCTATCCGGGAGATACTTGTCTTAACAGGAAAAATACAGATACACAATTTATTCCCGAGGTGTGATCGTAACCCTTTGCTATAGTCATGAGTATACCTACCTGAAAGACATCGCCAATGATAGCTATATTTTAGGTTGCTGAGTTGGCCGGTCGCTCTAGCGTTTGGTTTCTCGTGGCAAGGCGCTGTACCATTAGGGGTTTGATCCTGTTTTGGACTATCTATTGTTCTTTGTCTTTTTCTGTTGTTGCTTATTGTGATTTTTTCCCCGAGTTCGGTAAACATACATCCACCACTGAAATGATGCACAGAAAGATTATACCCACTAACAGCTCAACAGTAAAGAATAAGCAACAATATGCAGATTCCGAGCAGGTCACAACTGATTGAACTATCATCCAGACTCCGATCAGGTCACAACTGATTGAACTATCATCCAGACTCCGATCAGGTCACAACTGATTGAACTATCATCTTTCAACACGTTATGTTAAGGAAAGGAACAAACTTGAATATCTGCGAACAATATTCTCTGAAGATGTTAAAATGATGAAGAAATAGACATACAATGGAAGAAAGTAAAGTGCCCCCGTCACGCCAAGTGGCGTATAGGGATATGGTGTTAGTGACCATAGATTTTACAGAACTTCGGAACATGATTTTTGGGTAATGTGGTCGGTATAACGCCAGTGCCGCTTTATTTTCCAGAAAAAATTCGGTACCCATTTAAGACTGATGAACCTGAAGCCGTCGGTTGGGATAGAACCCTACACCTTGTCCTTTGTAGTCCAGTTCACTAACCACTGAGCTATCGCGGTTATTCTTTTCTCTTTGCTTCCCTCTATATAACTTCGTCCCTCAATTTTCCCAGTTGTTACAATATATTCCAGTTGTTCTCTTCTTATTACATGGCCAAATAATTTATTGTGATTGTTTCTTCCTAATATTGGAAATTAGCTCTTTTTGGCGTTACAATAATTTTCTCTTTTTTTTTTTTTTTTTGCGTTCGCCAGCTTTCACCCCTTGCGAAGTCCACGGGGACCTGGAACTAAATTTTGAGTAATAATCCGTCTGTCTCTGGCAGCCGTGAACACAGGGTTCCCTCGCCGCACAGGCAGATAACTCCGACTTCGGAGGTACTCATATTTTTTTTCCGTTGATGAGTAATTGACGTTTCAAGTCGGGCCTCGCTGCTGAGACCAGAGGTGTTTGCCGCAGAGAGAAATCATAAATATAAACCTCAAATGGTGCAGCCGGATTTGAACTCACAACCTTCTCTGTCTCGAGACCAGCGTCTTGCCTCGGGACCAATCATTCCCATCGTTACAGCAATTAAAAAGCAATGAGACATCTCATGCAAAGTGATGGAGAAGTGGGAATATAGTGCTAGTGTCCATGATGTGCCGTTTTTGTTTTCTAAGTATTCGCACAGAATTTGTTTTTTTATGCAACGTGACAGTATTACGCCAGTGCCGTTTTCTTTCACAGAAAATTCGGTTCCCATTTAAGACAGTGTGAACCTGGAAGCTAAATATCAGAATCGAACAAGATCTTCTTTCCTTAGTTGTCCAGTTCACTAAAGGATAAGTTTACCGCGGGCAGTGGATTTGATCAGTCTCATTGCAAAGAATAAGTTTACCGCGGACAGTAGATTTGATCAGTCTCATTGCAAAGAATAAGTTTACCGCGGGCAGTAGATTTGATCAGTCTCATTGCAAAGAATAAGTTTACCGCGGACAGTAGATTTGATCAGCCTCATTGCGAGGAATAAGTTTACCGTGGACAGTAGATTTGATCAGTCTCATTGCAAAGAATAAGTTTACCGCGGGCAGTAGATTTGATCAGTGTCATTGCAAAGAATAGTTTACCGGTAGTAGATTTGATCAGCCTCATTGCAAAGAATAAGTTTACCGCGGGTTGTAGATTTGATCAGCCTCATTGCAAAGAGTTTAACAGTAGATTTACCTCTTGCGTAGTTTACCGCGACAGTAGATTTGATCAGCCTCATTGCAAAGAATATTTACCGCGGGCAGTAGATTTGATCAGTCTCATTGCAAAGAATAAGTTTACCGCGGGCAGTACATTTGATCAGTCTCATTGCAAAGAATAAGTTTACCGCGGACAGTAGATTTGATCAGCCTCATTGCAAAGAATAAGTTTACCGCGGGCAGTAGATTTGATCAGTCTCATTGAAGAATAGTTTACCGCGGACAGTAGATTTGATCAGTCTCATTGCAAAGAATAAGTTTACCGCGACAGTAGATTGATCAGTCTCATTGCAAGAATAGTTTACCGCGGACAGTAGATTTGATCATCTCATTGCAAGAATAAGTTTACCGCGGGCAGTAGATTTGATCAGTCTCATTGCAAAGAATAAGTTTACCGCGGACAGTAGATTTGATCAGCCTCATTGCGAGGAAAAGTTTAGTAAGTTTTGATCAGTCTCATTGCAAGACCGCGGCAGTAGATTTGATCAGTCTCATTGAAAGAATAAGTTTCCGCGGCAGTAGATTTGATCATCAGCGATAGTTTACCGCGGCAGTAGATTTGATCAGCCTCATTGCGAAGAATAGTACGCGGCAGTAGATTTGATCACCTCATGAAAAGAAAGTTTACGCGGACAGTAGATTTGATCACCTCATTGAAAAGAATAAGTTTACCGCGGACAGTAGATTTGATCAGCCTCATTGAAAGAATAAGTTTACCGCGGACAGTAGATTTGATCACCTCAGTGCGAAGTATAAGCTTATTTACTAACACGAACATAAATTATATGGAAACGTACCAGTCAATACTGTGATAATGAATACAGAAGAACGATGCGCTGGATAGAACACACACTGCGGAGCCAACTGAGAGTATTACACAACAGGCCCTTTATGGAGTCCCCAAGGACAAAGATAAAGAAGAAGACCAACATATTCTTGGAAAAACACAGATGAAAGTAGAGATGAAGATGAGGGAGAAGACGTAGAATGATCTTAAAAGAATAGTAAGATACAGTTTGTCGTGGAAAGCTTTATTGAAGACCTATGCTCCACAGGGCTGAAAGGTAGAAGAAGAAGCAGCATTATTATGAGCCTTCAGGTTAATACAGCAGGAGATCAACGCCTGGTTGTCATGACCCACGCGGGCAAATCCCCCCGATAGAATGTCAAGAAGGTAAGGTACTGTAATTCTTGCTCAACAGACCAGCTTCTGATGATCAGATCGCCTTCTGCTGCGAAGCTCAGTATAATGAATTTCCTGTTACAGTTACAGCGGCTGCCTACATTATTAATTGGCTCAATATTAAAACAGGGCAACGGTTCCCATTAAACTCATTTTAATCGCACTAACCATAAGTTGTACAACACGTGTAGCGCAGAACAGTTCAGGGACGGGCTGTTTTGCAAAGAAAGAAAAATAGAATATTATTCAACAATTGTTTTTTAAATTATGGAGATAAGGAAATAAGTGTTTGTTGTTGAGTTAAGTCTCTTACTTTGAACGAGGGTTCAGATCATGGAGGGTTCAGATCATGTAGGGTTTAAACCATGGAGGGTTCAGATCATGGAGGTTTCAAACCAAGGAGGGTTCAGATAATGGAGGGTTTAAACCATGGAGGGTTAAGATCATGGAGGGTTCAGATCATGGAGGGTTCAGATCATGGAGGTTTCAAACCATAGAGGGTTCAGATCATAGAGGGTTCAGATCATGGAGGGTTTAAACCATGGAGGGTTCAGATCATGGAGGGTTTAAACCATGGAGGGTTCAGATCATAGAGGGTTCAGATCATGGAGGGTTTAAACCATAGATGTTCAGATCATAGAGGGTTCAGATCATGGAGGGTTTAAACCATAGAGGGTTCAGATCATGGAGGGTTTAAACCGTGGAGGGTTCAGATCATGGAGGTTTCAAACCATGGAAGGTTCAGATCATGGAGGTTTCAAACCATGGAGGGTTCAGATCATGGAGGGTTTATATCATGGAGGGTTCAGATCATGGAGGTTCAAACCATGGAGGGTTCAGATCATGTAGGGTTTAAACCATGGGGGATCAGATCATGGAGGGTTCAGATCATGGTGGGTTCAAGCCTTGGAGGGTTCAGATCATGGAGGGTTCAAACCTTGAAGGGTTTAGATTTTGGAGGGTTCAGATCATAGGAGGGTTCAAACCATGGAGGGTTCAGATCATGGAGGGTTCAAACCATGTAGGATCAGATCATGTAGGGTTTAAACCATGGAGGGATCAGATCATGGAGGGTTCAGATCATGGTGGGTTCAAGCCTTGGAGGGTTCAGATCATGGAGGGTTCAAACCATGAAGGGTTTAGATTTTGGAGGTTCAGATCATGGAGGGTTCAGATCATGGTGGGTTCAAGCCTTGGAGGGTTCAGATCATGGAGGATTCAAACCATGGAGGGTTTAGATTTTGGAGGGTTCAGATCATAGAGGATTCAGATCATAGAGGGTTCAGATTTTGGGTTCAGATCATAGAGGGTTCAGATCATGGAAGTTCAGATCATGGAGGGGTGAGATCATGAAGGGTTCAGATCATGGAGGGTTCAAACCATGAAGGGTTCAAATCACGGAGGATTGAGGTCATGGAGGGTTGAAAAAAGTCTATTTTTTCCATTTGGGAGTGAAATTACTCAATGAATTAAAATGACAAGCAAAAAATATGGATAAGATATGAATCTAAAAATACTAAAAAACTATGATCATAAATAAAGAAAATGCACAAAACCCACAAGTGGATTCAAAGTTGAAGGAATAGACCTGGAGACAGTTCATGGCTTCATCTACCTTGGACATACTATAACCAGTGATGGAAAATGTACAACTGAAAAAAAACAAAAGAAAAGCAATGGTAAAAAGTATTTTTAATGCCATGAAAAATATACTAACATCAAAACAAATAACACCAGAGCTAAAACTAAGAATAGCAAAATGTTACATCTTCTCAACATTCCTCTATGGTGCAGTAACATGTGCATTAGACAAGAAAACAGAACAGAAAATTGAAGGCTTTGAAATGTGGATTTATAGAAGAATAGGAAGAATTGGATGGAAAGAAAATAAAATAAACGATGAAATCTTAAAACAACTAAAAATGAAAAGATAACAACTATAATATACAATTCATACAAGACAAAAGAGATTTTTTGTATGTTAAAAGACACAGCAGCCTACCAAAAGTAATCTTGGAAGGGAAAATACAAGGTAAAAGAGGCAGACGAAAACGAACATGGACGAATAACATCAAAAGATGAACAAATTAGACTATGACAATCTGCACCATCAAAACAATAGAGAGCGTGGAATGGCGCTTCACAGTAGCCAACCTTCGATGCGGAGACGGCACTAAATGAATGGTAGTGAAACACAATCTTTGACTCAACCACCTCGTTGTGACTACACTGGGCATGCGATCTTTATTCTCCAGCTCTATAATGACCGAAAGCAGGCCCCAGAAATAAGATAAATGTAGCAGTGGAGTTTTTTTTTTTTAATTCGACATGGGTGTCGGACCTATCCTGACCTATGGAAACGAATCATGGACAGTAGACAAACAAATGAAAAGACGATTAGAGGCCACAGATATGGGATTCCTCAGAAGAATGTTGAAAGTTCCATGGACAGCTAAAAAGAGCAATGAGAAAGTTCTCAAAGAGGCCAACACAAAAAGGCAGCTCCTAAAAAACATAAGAAAGAAACAATAAACATTTTTCGGGCACATCTTGAGAAGAGGAAAGTTGGAATACCTGGTTACAACTGGCAAAACAAAAGGAAAGAGAGATCGCGGGCGACAAATAGACAAAATACTGGATAGCTTGGTGTCATGACATGAAAAAACAGTCAACAACAGAACTGATACGATGCACCGTAGATAGAAGATTGTGGAAGGACATGATCACCTACGCCAACCGGTATGGCACATGATGATGGGTGTCAGAAATGAAAAGTAAAATACCTGATTGTAGGTCATAGATATCTGGATACATTAAAAGCTCTGATACGGCACACAATGATTTTATCAGAATTTATTTCATTGAAAGAATAGTAAAATGTTACATCTCTCAATATTCCTATATGGTGCAGAAACGTGGACATTAGACAAGAAAACAGAACAGAGAATTGAAGCCTTTGAAATGTGGATATATAGAAGAATAGGTAGAATTGGATGGAAGGAAAACAAAAAAACGATGAAGTCTTAAAACAACTAAAAATGAAAAGATAACTACTAAGCACAATTCAAACAAGACAAATGCTATTTTTGGGCCATGTAAAGATACAACAGCCTACTAAAAGTAATCCTGGAGGGAAAAATACAAGGTAAAAGAAGCAGAGGCAGACCAAGACTAAAATGGACGAGTAACATCAAAAGATGGACAAATCAGCCTATGACAACCTGCACCATCAAAGCAAGAGACTGAGCGGAATGACGCTCCATGGTAGCCAACTTTCGTTGCGGAGATGGCACTCGATGATGATGAAAAGAGGCAGAGGCAGACCAAGACTAACATGGACGAGTAACATCAAAAGATGGACAAATCAGCCTATGACAACCCGCACCATCAAAGAAAGAGACAGATCAGAATGGCGGTCGATGGTAGCCAACCTTAGTTGCGGAGACGGCACTCGATGATGATGATGATGATTTAATTGACACGGTCAGTGTTTCCGTTTCAAGGCAGGCAATCTCGACACCTGGGATTACGTCAAAGCTTTACGCTAGCAGTTGTCACGTGCTTGTTTTCCCACAGAAAGTTTACCCAACGATTGATAATTCAATGGGTGGTAGAAAAGGACAATAACTCCCCGACAAAGGAGTGAACAGCGATCACGAGTTAAGTTTGCTTGGCTTGTAGAGGTTCTTAATCTGGGCTTATAAAACTCTTCAATGAACTTCAGTAATGAAAAATTATTTTCTTTTAAGAACTGTGCGTTTCCTCAAGTGTCGGAGAACTTTTGTTTCGTTTCTCTTATTGTTGTGTTTGTCTTACCAGACCTGTTGAGCTATCGCGAGGATGAATGTCGTAATAAGAGTAAGGCAGGACCGGTAATAACTTTATTTGATTTGTAGGCGTGACGCCGGGATGATGTTTAGTAACTCGGCACAGGTCGCCTTGTAACGGTTTGACTAAATATGGGGGAATCATAGGAGGAAGAGGTATGTATTACAGCACTCAGAACAAAATGACAAATAAACAACAGAAAAAAAAACAAAGAACAACATATGGTCCGAAGCAGGATCGAACCATATGTTGTTCTTTGTGTTTTTCCTGTTGTTGTTTATTTGTCATTTTTTCTGAGTGCTGTAATACATACCTCTTCCTCCTATGATTCCCTGAATTATCGTCTCGGAAGCTTCCCTCTATAATAATATTCATTTAATAATATTTGTCTCCTTAGACTAAATATGCAGGCTTGCCTTAGGGACGACTTTCACGTTTTGCTCCAGAAGTCGTGGACTTTTATCGGATCTACAAACCTACCTTTGTGACAAAGCTCGCAGTCAGTACCTTCTGGCGTCACCAAATTTTACTCCCTCCCTCCCTTCCTCCCTCCCTCCCTTTCTTCCTTCATTCATCCCTTCCTTCCTTCATTCATCCCTTCCTTCCTCCCTTCCTCCCTCCCTCCCTCCCCTCCTTCTTTCCTTCCCTCCCTCCTTCCCTCCTCCTTTCCTTCCCTCCCTCCTTCCCTCCCTCCTTCCTTCCCTCCTTCCTTCCTTCCTCCCTTCTCTCATTCCTTCTTTCCCTCCTTTTTCCTTCATTCCTTCCTTCCCTCCGTTCTTTTGATGACTACCTCTCTCAACCGGCTGGTCTTTCAAGAACGTTAAATCGTCGTAGTTATGTTCTAATGTTATTTATAGAAAACCCTGATGCCTGCAGTTGCGGCTGACACACAAGAAACCATCACAACCTTTTGTACCATGTTGTCTTCGAACCTTACTCGCTTGGCCATACGGGCTGGTCTGTTTCCAGGGCCAACACCTCAACGATGGATATCAAATTGAGCAGATTTGTCGCTGGTCAGCTTTGAGTTGCGGTACATTTTCATCCCAAATACTGTTTTGAATAGGAAGCCGCGATAGCTCAGTGGTTAGTGAACTGGACTACAAAGGACAAGAGTTCGATTCCAACCAACGGTTTCCGGGTTCACCCAGCCTTAAATAGGTACCGGATTTTTCTGGGAAAGAAAAGCGGTACGGGCGTAATACCGACCACATTACCCCAAAAATCATGTGCCGAAGGTCTGTAAAAAATTATGGTCACTAACACCATTTTCTCTATACGCCACTTGGCGTGACGGGGCTTTTTACTTTTTATTTTATTTTATTTTTAAAACTGTTTTGAATAAGCGAGATACCTGAATCATGGACAATTTCCCACTTTCCAGTTTGACTAAATAAACGAATCACCTAATGGGGTGGTCGTACTGCAATTGGACCATCTGAGATAGCTATTATTTTACGTTCAAAACTCCTAATATAGGAAGTAATACCCCACTGTGTTCTTGGTTAGATTCTAATTATAGACACATGAAAACTCGAAGCATTTGTCTGGGGCATCAATTTCGAAAATTAAGATTCTGATCCCCAAACTTGAAGACTTTTCTGACTTAATTAAAGCTCCGCAGGGACCACCTTCATGGAAAGTAAACAGATATCACCATAGAAACGACCGGGAAGCGGAAGTGAGCGATAATTGACTGCGCATGGCAGGAGTTAGTACAAGATTGAAAGAAGTCCTGTAAATGTTATTGACTCCAACGCGAGCAGAAGGGTGCCGATAATAGGGTCATTTCATGCCAGTTTGTTTGCTAACCCGTCTGAACGCGCTAAGACCTTCGATTATCGCATGAATAGTAACTTTCTAATGTTTATTCTATAGCAGTGGTACTGGACATAAGGACAACATTAAATGCTTTACACAGAGCGGTAGTAGGAAACCACGTCGAGCAAGTGTTTCGGCCATTTAGCTTCTTGACACTCCAGGGGAGGTGAGCCGGCCTGGGTCATGATTCCCAGGCGTCGACCTCCTGCTGCATTGCCTCCTCTAAGGCTTACACAGTACGCTCAGAACAAAATAACAACACTTAATACACAATACACTCGAAAATAGTGTACTTACCTAAGGTTTACACAGTACCTTCGTAACAAAATAACAACACTTAATACACAATATACTCGAAAATAGTGTACTTACCTAAGGCTTACACAGTACGTTCGTAACAAAATAACAACACTTAATACACAATACACTCGAAAATAGTGTACTTACCTAAGGTTTACACAGTATAGAAAGTAAAGAACCCCGTCACGCCAAGGGACGTATAGGGAATATGGTGTTAGTGACCATACATTTTACACACCTACAGCACATGATTTTCGTGGTAATGTGGTCGGTATTACGCCCGTGCCGCTTTACTTTCCAGAAAAAATCCGGTACCCATTTAAGGCTGGGTGGACTCGGAAACCGTCGGTTGGGATCGAACCCTACCTGTTGTCCTTTGTAGTCCAGTTCACTAACCACTGAGCTATCGCGGCTCAAAAGGTATGTCGGCTTAACAATATCAACGCTGGCAAGGAGTGTATATAGGTGCATACGTCATTTAAGGGACACATTCTCGTCTATTGTCACACTCGACTGGAAATGTAGGGAATATATCTCAGTCGTGGTCACTGCGGAGGTCAACGGTCTTATTTGGGATAATACCGATGAGAAAGATGCAGTAATCTGTAAAGACGGATCTGTAATACGACACGAAAGGAGTGCCTGGGCATTTACAGAACGCTCGGTAGGTAGAATAGTCAATGGAAGACAGTGGTGCATACGTTATGACCACGAGTAGCATGACGACGAAGGTGATGGCAGTGACCAATGCATTCATCTGGTTAGTGTCACAAGACTACACCCACGCCTGTATTCGATGAGCATGATAAACAAATGTGGAGGCGGGCTCTGTACGCATTGAATAGAGTCATTGCAGAAGTCACAAATACGTAAGGTCACCGCTGGACATGCGGGAGTATGGTGAAATGACAGAGCGGACAGGTTGCCTAGCTGCGCCATCGTTGAAGACGGTCATCCAACGGACCAGCAGACATCATCAATGCCCTCCGAGATGTGGGAAGGATATAGGACTTCTCACCCATGAGTCCACGTCACTCCTTTGGATGAAAGAGATGAGAGTTAAGATGGGCACAGCCAGAAACGAGAAACTTAGTGGCCGTGTAAGAAGACTTATCAACCAACACAGAACTGGAGTCGTCAGTCGCTGGACACTGTAGGACATGCTGAGGAGGGGATCTGAGCATCTATGGACATGTTCGGAGTGCAATGATGATGCCCAGCAAATAACTCAATAACTCAAATCTTTGTCCACATCGCGTCGTATCAATTTCTGTTGTTGACTTTTTACCGTACCACAACAACAATCTAGTTGGTATCTTCTCTTTTTGTCGTCTGCAATTTCTCTTTCTCTGTATGACGGCAGATGTAACCAATTTTTCCAACTTTCCTATCTATCTTTCGTTCGTCTAAAATATTGTTTATAAAAAAAAAAAAGTAAAGACGCACCAAGTGGCGTATAGGGAAATATGGTGTTAGTGACCCTATATTTTACAGACCTTCAGCACATGATTTTTGGGGTAATATGGTCGGTATTACACCCGTGCTGATTTACTTTCCCAGAAAAAATCAGGTACCCATTTAAGGCTGGGTAAACCCGGAAGCCGTCGGTTGGGATCAAACCCTACCCCTTGTCCTTTGTAGTCCAGTTCACTAACCACTGAGCTATCGCGGCTCCCAAAATATATATAATTATATTATATTTAATAAATAAAAGAATGGAAATGGCGGGACAAAATCACTAACATAGAATTATGGAAATGTACCAGTCAAATACCAGTGGATAAAAAGATACAGCGAAGACGATGGTGCTGGGTAGGACACACACGGCGGAAGCCAACTGAGAGTATTACACAACAGGCTCTTTAGTGGAATCCCCAAGGAAAAAGACAAAGAAGAAGACCAAGACATTCTTGGAGAAGACAATGAAAGCAGAGATGAAGATGATGGGGAAGTCATGGAATGATCGTAAAAGAATGGCAAAAAACAGAAGGCTTGGAAAGTGTTTGTTGAAAAACCTATGATCCACAGAATAGATGTCTGTGAACATCTCTTGGAGTGACAAGAATAAGAACACAGCGATAGATGTCTGTGAACATCTCTTGGAGAGACAAGAATAAGAGCACATGACTAGATGTCTGTGAACATCTCTTGGAGAGACAAGAATAAGAGCACAGGGATAGATGTCTGTGAACATCCCTTGGAGAGACAATAATAAGAGCACAGGGATAGATGTCTGTGAACATCTCTTGGAGAGACAAGAATAAGAACACAGGGATAGATGTCTGTGAACATCTCTCGGAGAGACAAGAATAAGAACACAGGGATAGATGTCTGTGAACATCTGTTGGAGAGACAAGAATAAGAGCACAGGGATAGATGTCTGTGAACATCTCTCGGAGAGACAAGAATAAGAACACAGGGATAGATGTCTGTGAACATCTGTTGGAGAGACAAGAATAAGAGCACAGGGATAGATGTCTGTGAACATCTCTCGGAGAGACAAGAATAAGAGCACAGGGATAGATGTCTGTGAACATCTCTTGGAGAGACAAGAATAAGAACACAGGGATAGATGTCTGTGAACATCTCTTGGAGTGACCAAAAGAAATAGAATCAAAAATGATATCATAAGAGAAAGAGTTAACATAACAAATCCTAAGCTAAATACAGAAACAACAAATAAACTGCTCATAGAGAAAGCATGCCATTTTATTTCCTACCATACGATGCATCTGTTAAAAGAGGAGAAGGGAGAAAAGCAAGAGACAAACCCAATGTATTATAGACAAACAACATCAAAGAAACACTACAACAACAGTTGGCAATGGTTGAAGATGGAAGAAGGACGACAACTAGAACTTTCTTCTTTCACCAACCTCCGAAGGACAAGAAGAAGAAGAAAAAAAAGGAGAAGATGAAGAAGAAGAAGAAGCAGAGGAAGAAAAAAAGGAGAAGATGAAGAAGAAGAAGAGGAAGAAGAAGAAGAAGAAGCACAAGAGAAGAAGAAAAAAGAAGAAATGAAGAAGAGGAAGAAAAGAAGAAAATGAAGAAGAGGAAGAAAAGAAGAAGAGGAAAAAGAAGAATAAGAAAAGAAGAAGAAGGAGAAGATGAAGAAGAAAAAGAAGAAGAAGAAGAAGAAGATGAAGAAATGAAGAAAAAAAAAAAAAAAAAAAAAACGGGGGAAATATAACTAATGACGAAGAAGACACACGTGAAAGAAAAATAAGTGACAGGAAATAATGGCGATGGGTTGACTACAAACAAAGGAAATATCATTAAACAAAGACCCTACAAGAGAATTGTCAAATCAGAAAGCTAAAAAAAATGTTATTACCCGTTGATTGATCCCTCGACGAACTAATAAGGAAGTGGTTACACCGTTGAAAGGTCACTAGACCCGTAACCCTATCCTACATCAACGGGTCGTAGCAATTGTGGTAACTGCAGCTGGCCTCAGTGCGGAGTGCCGCTGCGATTACCAAACATTTTCAAAGTATTACGCAGGCAACATGCATGCCGTTTAAGCGGATTCCCAAAGCCATCTAAGATTTCAGGTGCTTCCAAGCAAGGGTCTTCAAAATATTTCGAACGAGCAAAATCCATCTGTTTGGTTCTATGACCATCCATAGACATCTATAGTTTAACAAATGCCCACGAGTCATCATCATCATCATCATCATCATCATCATCATCATCATCATCATCATCATCATCATCATCATCATCATCATCATCATCATCAAGTATCGGGCCTGCTGACGTAGGTGATCATGTCTCTCCACAACTTTCGATCACGACAGTTGTTTATCATTTCTGTTGTTGACCTTCTGCCAAGTCATTCTATAAGCTGTATGATATCTTTTCTCTTTGCTTCCCTCTATCTCTTCGTCCCTCAATTTTTCCAGTTGTAACAATATATTCCAGTTGTTCTCTTCTCATTACATGGCCACAAAGTGATGATTGTTTCTTCCTAATATTGGAAATTAACTCTCTCTTACTTTTACCTCTTTCAGAACATTTTCATTACTCTTCTTAGCTGTCCATGGTATTCTCAACATTCTTCTATAAAACCACATTTCTACAGACTCCAGTGATTTTCTTATCTGTTGTTCTATTGTCCATGATTCACATCCATATGTTAAGACTGGCTCTACATAATATTTAAGAACTCTTTTTCTTGTTTCTATTGTCAAAAATGGATTGCATAGTATCTTCCTCATTTTTTGGAAAGCTGCTTTAGCCTGAGCCATTCTGCATCTCAACTCTGTTGTACATCTTCCTTCAGAGGTTAACAAAGTTCCCAAATATTTAAATTCATTTACCTGTTTTAATATTGTTCCACTTGTCTTTATTTTACACTGAGGTGATGTCTTTTTCTTTGTTGTTATCATTACTCCTGTCTCTCTGCTATTAAGGATGAGTCCTTTATTTTTGCTTTCTTTCACTATAATGTCTAATATTTCTTGTAATTTATTCACTTTTAGCGATTAAGACTGTATCATCAGCATACCGCATTATACTTTTTCTGAAAATGTATTACTAATACTGGACATTAATCCTCCGAACTCCAGTCGGAGCATAGGGCACCAGCAATAGATCTCCACTCAATCCGGTCTGGAAAAGCATGGACAACTCTCGCTAGTCCCTTTCATTTCATCATGTATGAAGCTCTCTAGTTGTTACTACTGTAGCCTTGCAAATAACTTGTTAATTAAGCTCTCTAGTTGTCACTACTGTAGCCTTACAAATAAACTTGTTTATGAAGTTGTCACTACTGTAGCCCTACAAATAAACTTTTATGAAGCTCTCTAGTTGTCACTACTATAGCCCTACAAATAACTTTTTATGAAGCTCTCTAGTTGTCACTACAGTAGCCTAACAATTAACTTGTTTATGAGGCTCTCTAGTTGTCACTACTGTAGCCTAACAATTAACTTGTTTATGAAGCAATCTAGTTGTTACTACTGTAGCCCTACAAATAACCTTTTTATGAAGCTCTCTAATTGTTACTACTGTAGCCCTACAAATAACCTTTTTAATGAAGCTCTCTAGTTGTCACTACTGTAGCCTTACTAATAACTTTTTTATGAAGCTCTCTAGTTGTCACTACCTTAGCCCCCTACAAATAACCTTTTTATGAAGCTCTCTAGTTGTCACTACTGTAGCCTAACAATTAACTTGTTTATGAAGCAATCTAGTTGTTACTACTGTAGCCCTACAAATAACCTTTTTATGAAGCTCTCTAGTTGTCACTACTGCAGCCTTACAAATAACTTGTTTATGAAGTTCTCTAGTTGTCACTACTGTACCCTTACAAATAACTTGTTTATGAAGCTCTCTAGTTATCACTACTGCAGCCTAACAAATAACTTGTTTATGAAGTTTTCTAGTTGTCACTACTGCAGCCTAACAAATAACTTGTTTATGAAGTTCTCTAGTTGTCACTACTGTACCCTTACAAATAACTTGTTTATGAAGCTCTCTAGTTGTCACTACTGCAGCCTAACAAATAACTTGTTTATGAAGTTCTCTAGTTGTCACTACTGTACCCTTACAAATAACTTGTTTATGAAGCTCTCTAGTTGTCACTACTGCAGCCTTACAAATAACTTGATTATGAAGCTCTCTAGTTGTCACTACTGCAGCCTTACAAATAACTTGTTTATGAAGCTCTCTAGTTGTCACTACTGCAGCCTTACAAATAACTTGTTTATGAAGCTCTCTAGTTGTCACTACTGCAGCCTTACAAATAACTTGTTTATGAAGCTCTCTAGTTGTCACTACTGTACCCTTACAAATAACTTGTTTATGAAGCTCTCTAGTTGTCACTACTGCAGCCTTACAAATAACTTGTTTATGAAGCTCTCTAGTTGTCACTACTGTACCCTTACAAATAACTTGATTATGAAGCTCTCTAGTTGTCACTACTGTACCCTTACAAATAACTTGTTTATGAAGCTCTCTAGTTGTCACTACTGCAGCCTAACAAATAACTTGTTTATGAAGCTCTCTAGTTGTCACTACTGTACCCTTACAAATAACTTGTTTATGAAGCTCTCTAGTTGTCACTACTACAGCCTTACAAATAGCTTGTTTATGAAGCTCTCTAGTTGTCACTACTGTACCCTTACAAATAACTTGTTTATGAAGCTCTCTAGTTGTCACTACTGTACCCTTACAAATAACTTGTTTATGAAGCTCTCTAGTTGCCACTACTGTACCCTTACAAATACATCTCTGCGGCTACGAGCTCTTGTACCGGCTCAAGTTTAACGACTTCCACTAAAAAAACTAAAGAGATGCACTGTACACGTGTTTAAGAAAACTGAACACCTATGAGTCAGTACTAAGTGCAGGTTGGATTTATTCCTTTTATCAGTAATTAATCAAAGTAATAAAGGGATAGAGCGAAGACAATGGCGCTGGATAGGACACACACTGCGGAAGCCATTTGAGAGTATTACACAACAGGTTCTTTTGGGGGATCTTCAAGGAAAAAGACAAAGAGATACCAAAATATTCTTGGAGAAGACAGATGGAAGTAGAGATGAAGTTGAGGGTGAAAACATGGAATGATCTTAAAAAAATAACCAAGTTATAACCCTAAAGCATCTCGAACCCTACCCCTTGTCCTTTATAGTCCAGTTAACTAACCACTGAGCTATCGCGGCTCCCTTTGCTCTCTAGTAGCCAACCTTATATATAGAGGTGGCACCTAATGACAATGAATCGTCGAATATAACTTGAAAACCCTTGTTTGCGACTATTAATTTAGGCAAAAAATACTTCCCAACCAGGCATATTATTTGTGTAGCTCGGTGTCTAGGAACTATGTAACCACTTCTCCCGCCTCCGGTCCACGGTTTCGAACGCCGGCCAGCTTGACTGAATAAAATGATTTTCACCTGAGACACACCTGGCCACAGAGATCAGGTATCTGCAACACTTTGGCTGTGGTAACTGGAACAGTCTCCGAACTTAACTTTCCCGGAACATTCATTGTTAGGTTCAACTGGACGTTCAATGTGACCTTCAACTTTCCGGTATTATTTAACCTGAGTAAGAGGTAATTCGTTTCTTATTAATTATTTCATAAATTCAGCATTCGAATTGTTAATGATAGTGTTGCTGGGCATTGCATTTCAATATTATCAAAATTAACTATAAGGGGGAGGTGCGCGTGGCCATGCGGCTAAAACCACTGTTCCGCTAGCTGCAAAGCCGGCGTACAGTGTTCGAAGCCCGCGGTAGACATAAAGAATTTTTTCTATCGGGGGTGAAATAAAAATCCCGAGTCTCACACGTCGTGGCGACTGCTTGACCAAGCGGCCTTTATCCCTCTGGTTCTATCGTTGCTCCCCGACATACACTAGCAATGGTACAATGTGTCGTAAAGATAGTTTTTTTTAACTATAAGGGAGATAGGAGGGGGCAAGAGAGAGAGAGAGAGAGAGAGAGAGAGAGAAGAGGGGGAGGCGGGCCAGGTGGTCTAGAGGTAGCAAATCAATTCAGAGGAAGAGGCATATTTACAACACTGGGGAAAATGACAAATAATTGACTTTCATTTTTGTACGAGTGCTGTAAACATACCTCTTCATCTGAATTGATTCTCTGATTATCGACTCGGAAGTTCCCCTTTATAATAATATTCATTTATTATTATTTGTCTCTAGTCTAGAGGCAAGACGTCAGCCTCTGGATTTTGAAGGGACCGGGGTTCGATTTCCACCATAGGCGGTGGGCATGCTTTTTTTTTAAAAATCAAATTCGTGGTTCTACTCTATGCTGGTCTCTGGATAATGAGATTCTATACCTAGCCCTCTCTGGGTAATGAGATGTCTAGCCCTCTCAGGGTAATGAGATGTCTAGCCCTCTCAGGGTAATGAGATGTCTAACCCTCTCAGGGTAATGAGATGTCTAGCCCTCTCAGGGTAATGAGATGTCTAACCCTCTCAGGGTAATGAGATGTCTAACCCTCTCAGGGTAATGAGATGTCTAGCCCTCTCAGGGTAATGAGATGTCTAACCCTCTCAGGGTAATGAGATGTCTAGCCCTCTCTGTGTAATGAGATGTCTAACCCTCTCTGGGTAATGAGATGTCTAGCCCCCTCTGGGTAATGAGATGTCTAACCCTCTCTGGGTAATAGGATCCGATGTCTAAGCCTCACTAGGTAAAGAAATCTGATGTTTACGCCTCTCTGGGTACTGAGATCCGATGACTAGCCCTCTCTAGGTAATGAGATCCGATGTCTAAGTCTCCCTAGGTAATGAGATCCGATGTCTAAGTCTCTCTAGGTAATGAGATTCGATGTCTAAGCCTCCCTAGGTAATGAGATCCGATGGCTAAGCCTCCCTGGGTAATGAGATTCGATGTCTAACACTCTCTGGGTAATCAGATCCGGTGTCTAGTCCTCTCTGGGTAATCAGATCGGTGTGTAGCCCTCTCTGGGTAATCCGATCCGGTGTCTAGCCCTCTCTGGGTAATCAGATTCGATGTCTAGCCCTCTCTGGGTAATCAGATCCGGTGTCTAGCCCTCTCTGGGTAATCAGATCCGGTGTCTAGCCCTCTCTGGGTAATCAGATTCGGTGTCTAGCCCTCTCTAATTACAGTGGAAAAACAGGAGATCCATGTACCTTCTGCGCACGTTAAACAAAACTGGTTAAAAGTGGAAATGAGTAGTCCAAAGTGGCTGCTGCCCTTGAAAAAAATTAATGGGAAAAAATCCAGCAAAAAACGTCAAAAACCCTCGACGGTAAAATGAGAGTACATCTGTAGTCAGGGAATATCTGCCTGTATGACGAGGGACACCTTTATCACACTGCTGCCGATGTGAAAGATATGAAAAAGTGATATTCAAGTAAAATTTTAATATTAGAGGAGTCGTTAGAGCTGAAGCCAGAGTGTACAAATAACAACTGCGAGAGAAGCTTAGAAAATAAATAGTAAAGTACCCCGTCACGCCAAGTGGCGTATAGGGAATATGGTGTTAGTGACCATACATTTTACAGACCTTCAGCACATGATTTTTGGGGTAATGGTAAAGTACGAGACTTGAACCGGCGTCTTAGCACGCGAGTTTCCACCCATATGTGCTCGGCCGCCTATCCAGAAATGTTCGGATATTTCTGTATAGTGTAGCCTCAAGCATCGAAACTCAGATGCGAAGCGACATTCCTCACCTTCCCAGGATAATACCCTGGTACCCATTTCTGCCAACGGCTGGGTCGACCGTGGGGGTATTTTTTTTTTCACAACCACGAGTACAATTCACACTGCTCCCAGCGGGAATCGAACACGGCTTGTCCGAACGTCGGTAGTCCTATCGGTCGGGTGGTTTTCCCAACCAGGCTACCGAGACCCCCTCTCCCATTTTTTGGGGTAATGTGGTCAGTATTACGCCCATGCCGCTTTAATTTCCCAGAAAAAAAATCCGGTACCCATTAAAGGCTGGGTGAACTGGGAGCCGTCTGTTGAAATCGAACCCTATCTCTTTTCCTTTGTAGTCCAGTTCACTAACCACTGAGCTATCGCCGCTCCCGAGAGAAGTTTTGTTTGGCAATTACCCTTGGAGATTACCAATAACCTGCATCCAACCAACTGGGAAGGAGTATGAAATAATGTTTATCATGCTAGTCTGGTCAAACAGAATCATCTATTTCCAGCACCTCTTTGGGGAAGCGTAGTAACATCTTGATCAGCTCTGGTTCGTAGAAACTAACATTAGTGGTCAGCATCTTCTTTTTAGATTACACATCGTGCACTATCCTTACCAGGGAGCCGCGATAGCTCAGTGGTTAGTGAACTGGACTATAAAGTACAAGAGGTAGGGTTCGATCACAACCGACGGCTTCCGGGTTCACCCAGCCTTAAATAAGTACCGGAATTTTTTTCTGGGAAAGTAAAGCGGCACGGGCGTAATACCGACCATATTACCCTAAAAATCATGTGCCGAAGGTCTGTAAAATTTATGGTCACTAACACCATATTCCCTATACGCCACTTGGCGTGACAGGGGTACTTTACTTTTTTTTACTTTTATTCTCCTTACCCACTGGTGACTCTACAGTTGAATCACGAGACGTTTTTCTCTCTGACGCGGTGAGTCACGACCCTGTAAGGTTTGTGGTTTACCCCACCCGGCTGTTTGTTTTCATGTTAAAATTGCATTTTGTTTGTTTTTTTGTTTGTTTGTTTGCATACGCCACCGTTAAAGCTCTAGTGAAGTCCCGAGCGACTGAATTTTGCGTGAAAATCACTTGTCCCTATTTACCACACTAACAGCCCTGTGCTCATGTGTCCTTCGCCATACAGGCAGATATTCTCCGACTTCAGAGGTACTCTCATATTTTTATTGTCAAGTGTTTGGGAATTTTTTTCCCGATTTATGTTGCCCTGACAGCGGCTATTTTTGGCCTACTCACTTCGATTTCCAGCTGCCACGGGTTCTTTAACGTGCGCAGAAAGCAGCGGGACGTCCTGCTTTCGCCGTTTTTCAAGATGGATGGACATCAGATCTCACTATCCAGAGAGGGCTAGACATCAGATCTCACTATCCAGAGAGCGCTAGACATCAGATCTTACTATCCAGAGAGCGCTAGACATCAGATCTCACTATCCAGAGAGGGCTAGACATCAGATCTTACTATCCAGAGAGCGCTAGACATCAGATCTCACTATCAAGAGAGCGCTAGACATCAGATCTTACTATCCAGAGAGCGCTAGACATCAGATCTCACTATCCAGAGAGCGCTAGACATCAGATCTTACTATCCAGAGAGCGCTAGACATCAGATCTTACTATCCAGAGAGCGCTAGACATCAGATCTTACTATCCAGAGAGCGCTAGACATCAGATCTCACTATCCAGAGAGCGCTAGACATCAGATCTTACTATCCAGAGAGCGCTAGACATCAGATCTTACTATCCAGAGAGCGCTAGACATCAGATCTTACTATCCAGAGAGCGCTAGACATCAGATCTCACTATCCAGAGAGCGCTAGACATCAGATCTTACTATCCAGAGAGCGCTAGACATCAGATCTCACTATCCAGAGAGGGCTAGACATCAGATCTTACTATCCAGAGAGGGCTAGACATTAGATCTCACTATCCAGAGAGCGCTAGACATCAGATCTCACTATCCAGAGAGGGCTAGACATTAGATCTCACTATCCAGAGAGGGCTAGACATTAGATCTCACTATCCAGAGAGCGCTAGACATCAGATCTCACTATCTAGAGAGCGCTAGACATCAGATCTCACTATCCATAGAGGGCTAGTCATCTGATCTCACTATCCAGAGAGGGCTAGTCATCAGATCTTACTATCCAGAGAGCGCTAGACATCAGATCTCACTATCCAGAGAGGGCTAGACATCAGATCTTACTATCCAGAGAGGGCTAGACATCAGATCTTATTATCCAGAGAGGGCTAGACATTAGATCTCACTATCCAGAGAGGGCTAGACATTAGATCTCACTATCCAGAGAGGGCTAGACATCAGATATTACTATCCAGAGAGGGCTAGACATTAGATCTCACTATCCAGAGAGGGCTGGTCATCAGATCTTACTATCCAGAGAGGGCTAGACATCAGATCTTACGATCCAGAGAGGGCTAGACATCAGATCTTATTATCCAGAGAGGGCTAGACATTAGATCTCACTATCCAGAGAGGGCTAGACATTAGATCTCACTATCCAGAGAGTGCTAGACATCAGATCTTACTATCCAGAGAGGGCTAGACATCAGATCTTACTATCCAGAGAGGGCTAGTCATCAGATCTCACTATCCAGAGAGGGCTAGTCATCAGATCTTACTATCCAGAGAGCGCTAGACATCAGATCTCACTATCCAGAGAGGGCTAGACATAAGATCTTACTATCCAGAGAGGGCTAGACATCAGATCTTATTATCCAGAGAGGGCTAGACATTAGATCTCACTATCCAGAGAGGGCTAGACATTAGATCTCACTATCCAGAGAGGGCTAGACATCAGATCTTACTATCCAGAGAGGGCTAGACATCAGATCTTACTATCCAGAGAGGGATAGACATTAGATCTCACTATCAAGAGAGGGCTAGTCATCAGATCTTACTATCCAGAGAGGGCTAGACATCAGATCTTACTATCCAGAGAGGGCTAGACATCAGATCTTATTATCCAGAGAGGGCTAGACATTAGATCTCACTATCCAGAGAGGGCTAGACATTAGATCTCACTATCCAGAGAGGGCTAGACATCAGATCTTACTATCCAGAGAGGGCTAGACATCAGATCTTACTATCCAGAGAGGGCTAGACATCAGATCTTACTATCCAGAGAGGGCTAGACATCAGATCTCACTACCCAGAGAGGGCTAGACATCAGATCTCACTACCCAGAGAGGGCTAGACATCAGATCTCACTACCCAGAGAGGTTTAGACATCAGATCTCACTACCCAGAGAGGGCTAGACATCAGAACTTACTATCCAGAGAGGGTTAGACATCAGATCTCACTATCCAGAGAGGGCTATACATCAGATCTCACTACCCAGAGACCAAGAAAAGGGTAAAGGCACATATTCGATTTTATTTTAAATTTATTATTTTCTACCGCCAGTAATGGGAACCGAACCCGGGACTTTCCTTCCCAGAGGTAGACGTCGTACCTCTAGACCACCCACCGCTAAAGTTGGATTTTATTTCTGAACTTAAAATGTTTACAAATTTTATTGATTAATGAAAAGACGATTAGATGCCACAGAGATGGGATTTCTCAGAAGAATGTTTTAAAGTTTCCTGGACAGCTAAAAAGACAAACGAGGATAATCTCAAAGAGGCCAACACAAAAAGGGAACTCCAAAAAACCATAAGAAAAAAAGCATCAACATTTTCGGGGATGAGAAAAGGAAAGTTGGAATGCTTGGTTACCAAAGGCAAAATATAAGGAAAGAGAGATCGCGGACGACAAAGAGAGAACATACTAGATAGCTTTGTGTCATAGAGGTAGGGTTCGATCCCAACCGACGGCTTCCAGGTTCACCTAGCCTTAAATGGGTACCGGATTTTTTTCTGGGAAAGTAAAGCGGCACGGGCGTAATACCGACCACATTACCCCAAAAATCATGTGCCGAGGGTCTGTAAAATTTATGGTCACTAACACCATATTCCCTATGCCTCACTTGGCGTGACGGGGGTACTTTACTTTTTTTTTTTTTTTACTTTGTGTCATGGCATGAAAAAAAACAGTCAACAACAGAACTGATACGATGCACTATAGATAGAAGATTGTGGAAGGACATGATCGCCTACGCCAATAGGTATGGCACATGATCATGCTGATGATTGATTAAAATAGTGTGAACCTATGCACTAAGTCTCAAAACCTATACTTTATTTAAGTGGTTTCAGGAGACAGGTAAGACGCCGGTCTTGAGACAGGAAAGCGTGTGAGTTCAAATCCAGGCTGCACCAGTTGGGATTTTTATTTGTGATTTCTCTCTGCGGGAACCAGCACTGGTCTCAGCAGCGAGGCCTAGCTTCAAACGTTAACTACTCATCATCATCATCATCATCATCATCATCATCATCATCATCATCATCATCATCATCATCATCATGTGCCATACCGGTTGGCGTAGGCGATCATGACCTTCCACAATCTTCTATCTACAATGTATCGCATTAATTCTGTTATTGCCTATTTTCCATGCCATGACACTAAGTTGTCAGGTATCTTATCTCTGAGTCATCCTCGACCTCTCTTTCCATGTATTTTGCCAGCTGTAACCAAGTATTCCAACTTTCCTCTTAACTAAAAACTACCGTCTTATATCGCTAAGTGAAATGATGACCAAATATAACTGAATATCTACAGCTAACGACCATAATGGGGACTCCAGTTACTCATCGACGGAAAAAAATATGAGTACCTCTGAAGACGGAGTTATCTGCCTGTGCGGCGTGGAACCCCTGCGCAAACAGCTGGCAGGGAGGAAAAAACGGATTAACACTCAAAAATTCAGTTCCTAGTCTCTAGGGACTTCACCAGCAGAAGTGAGAGCTGGCGAACGAAAAAACGTGGTTTCAATTTGAGACACCAAACTCAAAACATAAAATGATCAGCTCAAGTAATTTCTGACGTATAAAAGAGAATTTTGTAATAAATGATAATAATAAAAAGATTGAGGGACAAAGAGATAGAGGAAAGCAAACAAACAAAAATGCCAGACAGCTTAAGAGAATGGCTTGGCAGAAGGTCAACAACAGAAATGATAAATAACTGTCGAGATTGAAAATTGTGCAGAGACATGATCACCTACGCCAGCAGGCCCGGTACGTGATGATGAATAAAAAGATTAAAAATGGACACGTTTGAGAGTTTCGGGTGATGCAATATTCATTTTTTTTTTTAACTACAAATGTTTTGAAGATTTAAGATAAGAGTTTATTTGAAACAATTTAAATGTGCCATACAAGAGTCGGTGAGAAACATATCTCTGGAGAGGCAGAAATGAGCAAATCAATAACAATCATCTTGGAAAGTAAAGTGCAAGGTGACGGGACAGATGCAGGCAAAGAAAAGGTAAAGGTAAAGGTAAAGGTAAAGGTAAAGGTAAAGGTAAAGGTAAAGGCAAAGGCAAAGGCAAAGGCAAAGGCAAAGGCAAAGGCAAAGGTAAAGGTAAAGGTAAAGGTAAAGGTAAAGGTAAGGTAAAGGCAAAGGCAAAGGCAAAGGCAAAGGTAAAGGCAAAGGCAAAGGCAAAGGCAAAGGTAAAGGTAAAGGTAAAGGTAAAGGTAAAGGTAAAGGTAAAGGCAAAGGCAAAGGCAAAGGCAAAGGCAAAGGCAAAGGCAAAGGTAAAGGTAAAGGTAAAGGTAAAGGTAAAGGCAAAGGCAAAGGCAAAGGCAAAGGTAAAGGCAAAGGCAAAGGCAAAGGCAAAGGTAAAGGCAAAGGCAAAGGCAAAGGCAAAGGCAAAGGCAAAGGTAAAGGTAAAGGTAAAGGTAAAGGTAAAGGTAAAGGTAAAGGTAAAGGTAAAGGCAAAGGCAAAGGTAAAGGTAAAGGTAAAGGTAAAGGCAAAGGCAAAGCTAAAGTACGAGACTTGAACCGGCGTCTTATCACGCGAGTTTCCACCCATATGTGCTCGGCCGCCTATCCAGAAATGTTCGGAGATTTCTGGATAGTGTCGCCTCAAGCATCGAAACTCACGATGCGAGGCGACATTCCTCACCTTCCCTGGGTAATACCCTGGTACCCATTTCTGCCAACGGCTGGGTCGACCGTGGGGTTTTTTCTTGGCTGGAAGGCAAAGATAAAATGTATTAATGACATCATGAGGTGAAAGAGACATTTTTGAGTACATTGTGACATAACATCAAATATTTTGTGCAGCAATAGAAATGAAGAAGAGAATTCATCGGTGCTATATAGATACCATTCTGACATATGGATGCGTATCATGGACAGTAGACAAACAAATCAAATGATAATTAGAGGCCTCAGAGATATCATTTTTCAGAAGAAAGCTGAGAGTTCCCTGGACAGTTAAAAAGACCAACGAGCAGATTCTCAAAGTGGCCAAAACGTAAATCCTTATCATCATCGAGTATCATCTCCGCAACGAAGGTTGGCTACCATGGAGCGCCATTCTGCTCTGTCTCTTGCTTTGATGGTGCAGGTAGGTTGACGTGTTCATCGTTTGATGTTACTCGTCCATGTTAGTCTTGGTCTGCCCCTGCCTCTTTTACCTTGTATTTTCCCTTCCAAGATTACTTTTAGTAGGCTGTTGTGTCTTTTAACATGGCCAAAAATTGCATTTGTCTTGTTTGAATTGGGTTTAGTAGTTCTCTTTTCATGTTTAGTTGTTTTAAGACTTCATTGTTTATTTTCGTTTTTTTTCCATTCAAATCTACCTATTCTTCTGTATATCCACAATTCAAAGGCGTCGATTTTTTGTTCTGTCTTCTTGTCCATGTCTTAATCTTTAGTCTTAATTTTTTGGTATTATTTGTTTTGATGTTAGTATATTTTTCATGGCATTAAAATTACTTTTTGCCATTCCTATTCTTTTGTTAATTTCAGTTGTACATCACTGGTTATAGTGTGTCCAAGGTAGTTGTAGCTCTGAACTGTCTCCAGGTCTATTCCTTCAATTTTGATATCCATTTGTGGGTT
Source organism: Megaustenia siamemsis (assembly GCA_032433765.1). Taxonomy (NCBI): domain Eukaryota; kingdom Metazoa; phylum Mollusca; class Gastropoda; order Stylommatophora; family Ariophantidae; genus Megaustenia; species Megaustenia siamemsis. Next base: position 19,202,439 of record JAVIAB010000050.1, on the reverse strand, counting down.
TTTAGTATTTTCTTTGTTTATGGTCATAGTTTTAGTCTTTTTGATATTCATATCTAATTCATATTTTTTGCTTGTCATCGAAAAACGGAAAAGAACTTCTAAAAACATGAGAAAGAAACACTCATCAATTTTCGGATAAATCATAAGTAGAGGAAACATGGAATATTTTGCTACAACCTAAAAAATAGAGGGAAAGGGAGATCACAGACGACATAAATAGAAGATAATGGATAGCTCGGTATTGTGTCACAGTACACAGTCTACAACATAATTGAAATGATGATACTGAGGGCAGAGAAATGAATATTGGCATGATCGTCTGCTCCAGCCAGTATGACACATGATAATGATGACATCAACGTAAAATAGAGGTGACGCTCTATGGTAGCCACATTTTTTGAGGGGACGACTCACACCCTTGAGATGAATCAATCTATGTTGCGTCACAATAAAACCATTGAACTCAAGCCCATCACTTGTTGCCACTATGGAAACCACAGGACTCGAAAAGCAACCAATGAATTGTGTAATTGGCTAATCGCGTGACACCAGTAAGGTTAGCCGTATCAAAAAGCCACTTCCGATTCGCTGTGCGTCCAAATTATTCCAGAACGCGCGCTGACATTTAAGACGAGCGCCAATCAGCAAAACAGAAACCATTGCTCCGGAAGCAGTGAAATCGCCATATTTAACGTCTTCTCGAGACCTGTCGGTCATTACTGGCACGGACCGAACAGGGAGGTAATAACTGGTATCGTGTTGTAATTAAACGCGAATGAAAAATTATTGTTAATTAATTATTCTTTTTATCACGTTTGTATAAAGGACCCCACTTGGAAATGTAGAGAATATGGAATTTTTAACTCGTGGGGTTTATCTTTATAGACGTTCGAGGACAGAGCGAGGGTTTATCTGAGAGTGGTATCTTATATTTTTCGAGCTATTTTCGCGAGTGATGAACAGCGTGAGCTATGACCAGGGTCGAGTTATTAAAGTTAATGAAGATGGGACACAGTAATATTCTCTATCACGAACCTCCAATGTCTCATGGGTTTACCCAATATGTTAGCCATGAATTCTAGCTTCTTGTTCGTGTTGATGTCCTTTGAGTACGACAAAACAAATGTGATTCATCCACGCTAGCATTTAAATGTTGTTAGCGAGCAACCACAGCCTGGTCTACTCTGAAGAAACAAAATACAGGGTTCTCCAACATCTTGTCACTCCCAAAAATGTCTTCTTGTCTTCTCAGAAAAAAAAATTAATTAAAGTAAAGTGCCCCCGTCACGCCAAGTAGCGTATAGGGAATATAGTGTTAGTGACCATATATTTTACAGACGTTTGGCACATGATTTTTGGGGTAATCTGGTCGGTATTACGCCCGTGCCGCTTTACTTTCACATAAAAAAATCCGGTACCCATTAAAGCTGGGTGAATCCGGAAGCTGTCTGTTGAGATCAAATCCTACCTCTTGTCCTTTGTTTCTTCACAGAACTGACATGTTAAGTGGGCCAATCAGAATTTTATTTTGGTCTTCGTTCGCCAGTTTTTACCTCTAACGAGGTCTCTAGAGACCAGGAACTGAATTTTGTGTGTTAATCCATTTTTCCCTGGCAGCCGTGTGCACAGGGGTCCCTCGCCGCACAGGCAGATAAATCCGTCTTCGGAGATAGTCATATTTTTTTCCGTCGATGAGTAAATGACGTTTCAAGCCGTGCCTTGCTGCTGAGACCAGGGTGGTTGCCGCAGCGCGAAATCATAAATAAAAATCCCAACTGGTGCAGCCGGGATTTGAACCCACAACCTCTCTGTCTCGAGGCCGGCGTCTTGCCGAGACCAGCCAGTCCTCCCAATCAGAATTGAAGGGTTACGGAAAAGATAGGACAGAACCAGCTGTTGAATGCACAAAGTGACAAGATATCAAGCGGTTAGTTTATATGATAGGACTAAAGAACTAACTCTAATACAACGAGTCATCAACAAACGATACGAGAACACCCGACCAAGAGGCCGACTAAGAAAGGTAAAGGTAAAGTACGAGGATTTAAATCGGCGTCTTAACACGCGAGTTTTCACCCATGTGTCCTCGGCTGCCTATCCAGAAGTGTCCGGAGACTTCTGGTTAGTGTCGCGTCAAGTATCGAAACTCACTATGCGAGGCGGCATTCCTCACCTTCCCAGAGTACTACCCTGGTACCCACTTCTGCCAGTGGCTGGGTCGACCGCGGGGGTATTTTTTTTTCCAACCACGAATACAAATCACACTGCTTCCAACGGGAATCGAACACGGGTTGTCCAAACGTCGGCAGCCCAGTCGGGTGGTTTTCTCAATTAGGCTACCGAGGCTCCCATTCGACCAAGATAAATGCGGGTAAACGGTATACTAGAAACACTCGGATGTATAACAGTAGACGAGGCCAATAGAAGAGCCAGAATCTGCGATAATATCTCTCTCCTCGGATTCCGAAAGGCAAATGAGGAAGGAAAACAATTTAAAAAAAAGAAAGTGGTCGTAGATGCGTTGTGTCGTTAATTTCCGGCACAACCACAATATCTGAGACTTTCGGCCAGGAAATGAGAAAGCAGATCAGAGTTGCCGATCTTGAATTTTGTATACATGTGACTGTGAAATCAATTGTGCTCTGTTCTGATGTGTATAATGATAACCTGTTCTCTAGTCATATTATGAAAGGCATCCTGATTTGGGGCTTGTGGTCCTCTGATTAATTTGGTTATATGTTTCCTCTGATGGTATGTAACCGACCATTCTATTTGTGTGCCTGTTGCTCCTTCTTTTGCCAGCTGATCTGTGTCGTGGAGTGTAACGTACACTTCAACAAGATCTGGTGACAGCTTTACACACACACACACACACACACACACATACACACACACACACACACACACACAAAGAACACAACAGAATACTGACGTTTCGGCCTACAAGCGACCTTCTTCAGAAAACGAGAACGACAACAAACGATGAGGTACAGATAAATATTACTACATCTAGGATGACTGGGACAGGTAAGTTAAGGGTAAATGGACAGATGGATAAGAGATGAGATGATGAAATGAGAGAGAGAAAAAGAGAGAGAAAAAGAGAGAGAGATGTGCTATATGTTGGGGGAATAGGGAAAATGTGGAAACATGAAAGTATAAGTATATATAAAGAGAAATGTTTATATACATAAAAATGAGACAGTGAGAATCCGTCCGCTCACATTGAAAGGTGGATGTCAAATGTCAGATAACTGGGTAATAATCAGTCACGTGGTTGCCTAGCCATTTAACACGTCTTCTTTTCACTTCTTGATTGATGTTATTAATGTCTGATCTTCTGACATCTTTTTTGTTTGTGATGTTTTGATCCCAATGGATGTTTAGACTCTTCTTAAGTCAACGACCTTCGAATTCTTTATGTCGGCTTTCTATCTTGTGACTCATTCTCCATGTTTCTGCTGCATATAGGAATATGGATCGCACATTTGGCTTGTAAATTCTACGCTTGGTGTACCTGCGGTCGCAATAGCAGGGGCGGCGCACCATCAGCTGACCAAGACCCAGCAGTTCTACCTCCTCGTGGTCTCCCCTGGTAACAGTCTGCGTCAAACCAGACTGGCTAACAGAAGCTAGGATCGCCGTGTTCCCTGTAGTGGTGGCTGTTACTGATATAGAGGACCCAGTATTGCAGTATCTCTGGGCTGGACTAGTAGTTTCCCAGCTTAGCCTGGGAGAAACGAACTCCAACCTCTCCAGTAAGAGCCGGGAATGTCAAGAAAGCCATTACGACCCGCCACATCTTATGAGTCAAAGGGCAAACTGCCCGCATCAACTCGTGGCATTCCGTCAACAACAACAACAACAACAACAACAATGCTTGGTGTTAAGATGAAGACTGGTTGACCGTATAATTCACATTTCTTTACAAACACACAATTAATTCAAGTTTTCTGAAAATACATAACGTCTGTTATAAGCATTTTTTTTTAAACAAAGAACTCGTTTTATCATTACAAACAAACAAAGAACACGTTTCATCATTACAAACAAACAAAGAACACGTTTTATCATTACAAACAAACAAAGAACACGTTTTATCATTACAAACAAACAAAGAACACGTTTTATAATTACAAACAAACAAAGAACACGTGTTATAATTACAAACAAACAAAGAACACGTTTCATCATTACAAACAAACAAAGAACACGTTTTATCATTACAAACAAACAAAGAACACGTTTTATCATTACAAACAAACAAAGAACACGTGTTATAATTACAAACAAACAAAGAACTCGTTTTATCATTACAAACAAACAAAGAACTCGTTTCATCATTACAAACAAACAAAGAACACGTTTCATCATTACAAACAAACACAGAACTCGTGTTATAATTACAAACAAACAAAGAACACGTTTCATCATTAGACTGAGGAAAATCCAATCGCCCATAGATACAACACTACAGACAAAACTATATGGGCCACTGCAAGAATTACAAAAGACAGTAACATTTATACAGGAAACGACATTGCAGATATAGACAATACTTTAGACGAACAAAAGATAGATAGATAGACAATTTGACACTGTACAGTTGATTCAGCTAGTGTAGAAATGTGTACCTGACTAAATGAGATGAGTTTGGGTGGGTGGGGGTGGGGGTAGGGGGTGACCACGAAAAGGGATCTGGTCCAATCATCTCGTGATCTACTTCGGTAATTTCATTTAACCCCCCCCCCTCCCCCCCCCCAGTCTTTAATATACATATATAAAATGTCACATGATCATCACCATCGTCATCAAGTACCGGGCCTGCTGGCGCAGGTGATCATGTTTCTCCACAACTTTCGATCTCGACACTTATTTATCATTCCTGGCGTAGACTTTCTGCCAAACCATTCTCTTAAGCTGTCTGGTATCTTTTCTCTTTGCTTCCCTCTATCTCTTCGTCCCTCAATTTTCCCAGTTGTTACAATATATTCCAGTTGTTCTCTTCTCATTACATGGCCAAAAAATGATGATTGTTTCTTCCTAATATTGGAAATTATCTCTCGTTTTGCTTTGACCTCTTTCAGAACATTTTCATTACTCTTCATAGCTGTCCATGGTATTCTCAACATTCTTTTGTAAAATCACATTTCTACAGATTCCAATGATTTTCTTGTCTGTTGTCCTATTGTCCATGATTCACATCCATATGTTAAGACTGGCTCTACATAACATTTAACAACTCTTTTTCTTGTCTCTATTGTCAAAAATGGATTGTATAGTATTTTCCTCATTTTTGGGAAAGCTGCTTTTGCATGAGCCATTCTGCATCTCACCTCTTTTTGTCACGTGATACTTGTTACATATTTGTTAAGACGGGTGGTTTCTCTGTTTTCTCTGTTTTCTCTGTTTTCTCTGTTTTCTCCGCTCTTGGTCATTATCCATAAATGTTTACCTTCATCTTAAACTATTATTTTTGATCTATTTTTTACAATTTTTACATCGCTGGGTGATATGAAGACATTCTTTGCCAATGTAACTCCACTCATTTAAAAAATAAAATAAAATATTTTATGGAATTAGTTCAAATTTGTGACACGACTGGAAGTTGTCAGCGACCCACAGCTGATGGCGTGCAACAAGACCAGTGAAACAATACCATCCAAACCCTTCTCTACCTCTCCGTGGGGCCTCCTGTAACAGACTAACCTGTCTAGTCTGGCCAAGCGAGTAGGGATCGAAGATGGATGACAACCCGGTAATCAAAAATTAACATGCTGAAGTCGGATGTGTTTGGCCGAAAGGAGCAAACATCACAGTTTTACTGCCAACCAACACACAAAGCAGACCAGCCCACTTAACGTCCTCTTAACTCTTTCCTTACATTTCTCCGCACTGTGTGCCATGCCGATTTCGGCTACGTACGTTACGCCGCATAGTGCGCCACTCTCAATTTGATTAGTGTGAGCCGTCATCAAACCATATTCTTTTTACATATCTTGTATCATCTAGATATTGGTGAAATCGAATACCTTGTTCAATCATCTAACAATTCATATATAATATGTTATATGTTAGATATATATAAATATGTAGATTGATTCTTAAAATCATGAGAAATTTTGTCTCTGAAATTTTTCCCGTTGCATTGATAAAAGCAAACGCATGGAAAGAGTTAAGGGCTGATGATGAGAAGGGTTATTTCCCTTAGTTACCTGGCGCAAGCAAGAAAGTCAATTTGTGACACGGGACACTAAATGTAAGTTCTTTGGTTATGGAAGGTATCACTGCAAACGAAATAAAATCCATAATTGTTCAACCTCCCGTGCCAGTGGAATCATCCGAATTACTAACTCATCTCCCAAACAAAGAAAGGTAAAAAAAAAAGTAAAGTGCCCCCGTCACGCCAAGTGGCGTATAGGGAATAAGGTGTTAGTGACCATAAATTTTACACACCATCAGCACATGATTTTTGGGGTAATGTGGTCGGTATTACGCCCGCGCCGCTTTACTTTCCCAGAAAAAAAAAATCCGGTACCCATTAAAGGCTGGGTGAACCGGAGGCCGTCGGTTGGGATCGAACCCTAACTCTTGTCCTTTGTAGTCCAGTTCGCTAACCACTGAGCTATCGCGGCTCCCCAAACAAAGAGAGGTAGCTGTAGTAAATGTTTATGCATGAATGGTTGTGTAGATAAAGATTGTAACACAAATATCAAGGACTGGAAAATGTGATAGGTTCGGGGGATGTGATATTCAACTTTCAACAGAGAAAGTTTATAAATTTAATATGCAGATTCTTCTAATCACTTTGAGTGTTTAATAGAATCAGCATACGTATTTTATCTTCATGGACATAGACCCAAACGAGCGAATCAACTAATATATCAGTCACAGCTGTGTAGAGAAAACCTTTTTTTTTTTCAGGGATCACCACGTAAATGTTGATTAAAATGACGGTCAGTTCTGATTCTCTGGACCTGTGTACCATCTGCCAGTTATGAAACCCTAGCTGCTATCAGTTCGTTCGCGTCGGAGATCTTTGAATGTATCCGGCTAGAGGAACGTATTCATAGCTAACTTGTACGCCCCACTTCCGGCGCAGGGATTCAGGATAACAAAAGCGTGGAAATCACACAATCACTCAAGAATGATACTATTGTTATCTGATCACTGGTTTACTGACCACTACTCTTTGATGACCAGATCTATTAAAACAATCGGAAAGTCCGACCTGACCATCAAATAAGAGCATGCGAACATTTTAGCATGAAGTGGACTCTCACGCTTCACTTCTTATAATCTTCCAGAGAATTCGTCAGCCGTTTCCGAATCGTGTTCCGGTCTTATCTCCGACTACTTTCATCGCATCGTCTGCTTAATGACTGGTCTAATTACGATTGGTTGATCGCGTAACAGCGTCTGCTTAACGCCTTATGATTGGTTGATCTTACAAACTGATTGAAATAGTGAGAATGAAATCTTTAATTTGCTAAACACACAGCAATTGTCGAGTGACTTTCAGCTTGTCTGTTGTCTCAATTAAGATATTCGTCTGTGTTTGTTCACAGTCTGTCGGAGATCCTATCTTCATTTGTGATTTTTTTACCTTGACTAAAACACTTCCATTCTGCAGCAGCTTTCCAAAAAATAAGGAAGATACTATGCAATCCATTTTTGACAATAGAAACAAGAAAAAGAGTTCTTAAATGTTATGTAGAGCCAGTCTTAACATATGGATGCGAATAATGGACAATAGGACAACAGACAAGAAAATCACTGGAGTCTGTAGAAATGTGGTTTTACAGAAGAATGTTGAGAGTACCATGGACAGCTAAGAAGAGTAATGAAGATGTTCTGAGAGAGGTCAAAGCAAAAAGAGAGCTAATTTCCAATATTAGGAAGAAACAATCATCATTTTTGGCCATGTAATGAGAAGAGAACAACTGGAATATTTTGTGACAACTGGAAAAATTGAGGGACGAAGAGATAGAGGGAAGCAAAGAGAAAAAAATAACAGACAGCTTAAGAGAATGGCTTGGCAGAGGGTAAACAACAGAAATGATAAATAACTGTCGTGATCGAAAGTTGTGGAGAGATATCACCTACGCCAGTAGGCCCGGTACTTTATGATGATGATGATGATAACCCTTCCAGTTATCAGCTGTAAAGTAAAGAAAAGCGAGGAGCCCCACAACGCCAAGTGGCTTTTAGGGAATATGGTGTTAGTGACCGTAGTTTTTACAAACCTTCGGCACATGATTTTTTAAGGGGTAATGTGGTCTGCATTACGCCCGTGCCGCTTTACTTTCCCAGCAAAAAAAAATCCAGTTCCTTTTTTTAATGATGGGTGAAAATTGGAGCAGTCGATCAGGGTCAAACCCGACCTCTTGTCCTTTGAAGTCCAGTTCACTAACTACTGAGCTATCAGTTGTCAGTAATTCTTTATTCACTAACCACTGAGCTATCAGTTGTCAGTAATTCTTTATTCACTAACCACTGAGCTATCAGTTGTCAGTAATTCTTTATTCACTAACCACTGAGCTATCAGTTGTCAGTAATTCTTTATTCACTAACCACTGAGCTATCAGTTGTCAGTAATTCTTTATTCACTAACCACTGAGCTATCAGTTGTCAGTAATTCTTTATTCACTAACTACTGAGCTATCAGTTGTCAGTAATTCTTTATTCACTAACCACTGAGCTATCAGTTGTCAGTAATTCTTTATTCACTAACCACTGAGCTATCAGTTGTCAGTAATTCTTTATTCACTAACCACTGAGCTATCAGTAATTCTTTATTCACTAACTACTGAGCTATCAGTTGTCAGTAATTCTTTATTCACTAACCACTGAGCTATCAGTAATTCTTTAAATCATACATAACTTGTACAAAAGAGTAATTCCTATTATATTCATAGAATCAGTTTCGTTGCCATTGCAGTCGTGACATCCCCATATCCGTTCAAGTGCCTGTTCCAGCATTTCTGGAAGCGTATGGAGACTGATTGTTCCTGTAAGGTTTTGATTATTGGCATATCTGCTTCTTCCACCGAGCACTCCGGATCGATCAGAGCTCTTTTACACCCTTAGACTACTAAGTTTTTCAATACAAACATCCCTTAGACTACTAAGTTTTTCAATACAAACATCCCTTAGACTATTAAGTTTTTCAATACAAACATCCCTTAGACTACTAAGTTTTTCAATACAAACATCCCTTAGACTACTAAGTTTTTCAATACAAACATCCCTTAGACTACTAAGTTTTTCAATACAAACATCCCTTAGACTATTAAGTTTTTCAATACAAACATCCCTTAGACTACTAAGTTTTTCAATACAAACATCATTGTTCCCACCCATTCTCCTCGTCATCTCTTAAGAAATGAAAAACAAACTTGGAGATGTCCACATTGTTCAGAGTAAGGCCATACTCAGTACCAGAGCTGCTAGCTTTATTTGAGGTGAGAATGTTGTGTTCTAAATCATTGAATGAAATATTCGAATCTCGAGTCCATTAATCGGTGAGTAATGCAGTAGTCCATGAATCAAGGACAATAGGACAACAGACAAGGAAATCACTGGAGTCTGTAGAAATGTGGTTTTACAGAAGAATGTTGAGAGTACCATGGGCAGCTAAGAAGTGTAATGAAAACGTTCTGAAAGAGGCCAAAGCAAAAGGAGAACTAAATTGCAATATTCTACCTACCTACCTGCCTGTCACTGCCTCACAGGCAGACAGACAGACAGACAGACAGACAGACAGACAGACAGACAGGCAGGCAGGCAGGCAGGCAGGCAGGCAGGCAGGCAGGCAGGCAGGCAGGCAGGCAGGCAGGCAGGCAGGCAGGCAGGCAGGCAGGCAGGCAGGCAGGCAGGCAGATAGATAGATAGATAGATAGATAGATAGATAGATAGATAGATAGATAGATAGATAGATAGATAGATAGATAGATAGATAGATAGATAGATAGATAGATAGATAGATAGATAGATAGATAGATAGATAGATAGATAGATAGATAGATAGATAGATAGATAACCTGCCTGCTGCCTAGCTATCTATCTACCTACCTACCTACCTGCCTGCCTACCTGCCTACCTCCCTACCTATCTGTCTGTCTGTCTGTCTATGAATCTATCTACCTATTGACCTATCGAGCCTCAGCCGGCCCATATGGCATGCACCCAGATACTCTTTCTTTTATTTAAATGTTCATTCTAGCAATTTTCAATCCCTGTAAAATCTTTTATGATATCTCGCCACTTGTTTCTCTTCTGTGCAAACAACTCTATCTCATTGAGGAAGCCGATTGCTACTGCTCTTGCCTCTCTGATCAATGTTCTTCTCAGTGTCTCTCTGTGTCGATTTATCAGGTCTACGTTTCATTAACAAAAGCGTTTTTACGATAGCGGCATGTTAAACCTCTGATTAACGTTTTTATAATTCCCAATATTAGGAAGAAATAATAATCAATTTGTGGCCATGCAATGAGAGGGGAACAGCTAAAATATATTGTGACAACTGGAAAAATTGAGTGACGAAGAGATAGAGGAAAGCAAAGAGAAAAAATACCAGACAGCTTAAGAGAATGGATTGACAGAAGGTCAACAACAGAAATAATAAATAACTGTCGAGATCGAAAGTTGTGGAGAGACATGATCACCTACACCAGCAGGCACGGTACTTGACGATGATGAAGATGATGATTTCGTGCTGCAGAGGACTAGGTGGTCTAGAGGTAAGACGCCAGCCTCTGGAGAAAAGGTCCCAAGTTTAATCCCTACAACAGGTTGTGAGAATTTTTTTTTAATGGAATCCGTGGTTTCTTCGTTTCTCTACGCTTCCTTGGTAGTAAGATAAGATGGCTAGCCCTATCGGAAAACAGCGAAGATCAGGAGGTCCCGTGTGCACTCGCACACATTAAAGAACCCCGTTAAATTAAAAAAAAAATATGTCAAATATGGCCGATGTCCGATCAAAATTATGAAGCAAAATCTACTCATCCCGAGGGACGGATATGTCGGGTTGAAAGGCGCGAATATTGTGGCGTTGTCGTAAATTAGCGACAGAACGCATCCACGCCCACTTAACGGGAGATCGCAAAGAAGAGAAAATGAGATTATTTCCTGTTGCAAGTTGGAACCACTCCCATAAAATATCATATTTAAGAATGTGTAAAATGTGCAAGGCTCACCTCCATACTTAAATACTGCAAAAATGTCAAGATTAGAAATAAAATCCCACTTTTAGATTGAGATTCAAGATAATAAACAAAATCCCACTTTTAGATTGAAATTCAAGATTAGAAATGAAATCCAAATTTTAGACTGAGATTTAAGATAAAAAATAAAATCCCACTTTTAGATTGAGATTCAAGATAATGAATAAAATCCCACTTTTAGATTGAGATTCAAGATAATAAACAAAATCCCACTTTTAGATTGAAATTCAAGATTAGAAATAAAATCCCACATTTAGATTGAGATTCAAGATAATAAACAAAATCCCACTTTTAGATTGAAATTCAAGATTAGAAATAAAATCCCACTTTTAGATTGAAATTCAGGATTAGAAATAAAATCCCACTTTTAGATTGAGATTCAAGATAATAGATACAATCTCACTTTTAGATTGAAACAAGCAGTTATGAACCAGGTAAGTTTCCAGAGGAGTTTTCATTCATATTTCTTATTCTAGTTAGAGATTATTTTATTCAACTTGCTTCATTATTACTGTATTTTAGTAGCTTATTTTATTTACTTAGATATGTATGTGTGTGTTGGTTGTTTGTTACTGCTGAAGGCCAATTGAGTAGAAACGTCGTTAAAATTCGTGTCGTCCATTAGTTATGTGTTAGAAAGAGTTAAGAAAAAGAGTTCTTTAATGTTATGTTGAGGCAGTCTTAACATATGGATGTGAATCATGGACAATAGGACAACAGACAAGAAAATCACTGGAGTCTGTAGAAATGTGGTTTTACAAAAGAATGTTGAGAATACCATGGACAGCTAAGAAGAGTAATGAAAATGTTCTGAAAGAGGTCAAAGCAAAACAAGAGCTAATTTCAAATATTAGGAAGAAACAATTATCATTTTTTGGCTATGTAATCTGAAGGGAACAGCTGGAATATATTGTAACAACTGGAAAAATTGAGGGACGAAGAGATAGAGGGAAGCAAAGAGAAAAGATACCAGACTACTTAAGAGAATGGCTTGGCAAAAAGTCAACGGCAGAAATGATAAAAAATACTGTCGAGATCGAAAGTTGTGGAGAGACATGATCACCTACGCCAGCAGGCCCGGTACTTGATGATGATAAAGATGATTATTAACTATGTAAAGCTTTTACCATACCATTTTAAACATATTTTTTTCTTCAATTCTCTTTTTAAGTTTCCAGACACGGACGAACAGAAATGTGGTCACAGAAGCCGCTTAAGTAAACAATGCAAGCCAAAGAAACAGATAACAACAATGTATCATCATCATCATGTGCCATACCAGTTGGCGTAGGTGATCGTGTCCCTCCACAATCTTCTATCTACAGTTCATCGTATCAGTTCTGTTGTTGACTGTTTTCCATGCCATGACACCAAGCTATCCAGTATTTTCTCCTTTGTCGCCCGCGATCTCTCTATCTTTTTATTTTGCCAGTTGTAACCAAGTATTCCAACTTTCCTCTTCTCATGATGTGCCCGAAAAATGTTGATTGCTTCTTGAACAATGTATGAAGAAGTGAAATGTATTGTTCTACATGCATGCAACTTACAGAAGCATTTGAAATAAGAACAGGAGTAAGGCAGGGATGTCTTCTATCTCCACTTTTCATTTTGACCATAGATTGGATTATGTAGATAACTCAGAACAGGAATGGAATCCAGTGGACACTGACAAAGCAACTTAATGAATTAGACTTTGATGGCAACATAGCTTTCACATAATCATCAAACAAATTCAAGATAAAATGAACATACTTGATGAGAGATTACAACAGCTGGGACTGAAAATTAATAAAAGACCAAAATTATGAGAATTAATGCAGTTGGCAATAACCAAATAAAACTAGGAGAAATACCTCTATTAGATGTACAATCTTATATAATATCTGGGTAGTAATATAGATAAAGAGGGAGGAAGAGAGAATGACACCAAAATAAGGATATCAAAAGGAAGAGGAGCATTCACTGCACTGGGAAACATGGAAACCTATAGAAATTAAGTTAAATACAAAAATAAACATTTTCGACACCAATGTTAAGTCAGTCCTATTATATGGCTGTGCAACATGGAGAACAACTAAAAAATGACAATCATGAAGATACAGACTTTCATTAATGGATGCTTGCGCAGAATAAAAGGATGGAAATGGCAGGGACAAAATCACTAACATAGAATTATGGAAAGGTTCCAGTCAAATACCAGTGGATAAAGAGATACAGCGAAGACGATGGCACTGTATAGGACGCACACTGCGGAAGCCAACTGAGAGTATTACACAACAGGTCCGTTTTTGGAATCCCTAAGGAAAAAAACAAAGAGGAAGACAATATTTTTGGAGAAGACATGTGGAAGCAGAGGTGAAGATGATGGGGAAGACATGGAATGGTATTGAAAGAATGGTAAAAAACAAAACGACTTGGAAAGTGTTTGTTGAAGACCTATGCTCCACAGGGAGCTGAAATGTTTGTTGAAGACCTATGCTCCACAGGGAGCTGAAATGTTTGTTGAAGACCTATGCTCCACAGGGAGCTGAAATGTTTGTTGAAGACCTATGCTCCACAGGGAGCTGAAATGTTTGTTGAAGACCTATGCTCCACAGGGAGCTGAAATGTTTGCCGAAGACCTATGCTCCACAGGGAGCTGAAAGTGTTTGTTGAAGACCTATGCTCCACAGGGAGCTGAAATGTTTGTTGAAGACCTATGCTCCACAGGGAGCTGAAATGTTTGTTGAAGACCTATGCTCCACAGGGAGCTGAAATGTTTGTTGAAGACCTATGCTCCACATGGAGCTGAAATGTTTGTTGAAGACCTATGCTCCACAGGGAGCTGAAAGTGTTTGTTGAAGTCCTATGCTCCACAGGGAGCTGAAATGTTTGTTGAAGACCTATGCTCCACAGGGAGCTGAAATGTTTGTTGAAGACCTATGCTCCAAAGGGAGCTGAAATGTTTGTTGAAGACCTATGCTCCACAGGGAGCTGAAATGTTTGTTGAAGACCTATGCTCCACAGGGAGCTGAAATGTTTGTTGAAGACCTATGCTCCACAGGGAGCTGAAATGTTTGTTGAAGACCTATGCTCCACAGGGAGCTGAAATGTTTGTTGAAGACCTAAGCTCCACAGGGAGCTGAAATGTTTGTTGAAGACCTATGCTCCACAGCGAGCTGAAAGTGTTTGTTGAAGACCTATGCTCCACAGGGAGCTGAAAGTGTTTGTTGAAGACCTATGCTCCACAGGGAGCTGAAAGTGTTTTTTGAAGACCTATGCTCCACAGGGAGCTGAAAGTGTTTGTTGAAGACCTATGCTCCACAGGGAGCTGAAAGTGTTTGTTGAAGACCTATGCTCCACAGGGAGCTGAAAGTGTTTGTTGAAGACCTATGCTCCACAGGGAGCTGAAAGTGTTTGTTGAAGACCTATGCTCCACAGGGAGCTGAAAGTGTTTGCTGAAGACCTATGCTCCACAGGGAGCTGAAAGTGTTTGTTGAAGACCTATGCTCCACAGGGAGCTGAAAGTGTTTGTTGAAGACCTATGCTCCACAGGGAGCTGAAAGTGTTTTTTTGAAGACCTATGCTACCACAGGGAGCTGAAAGTGTTTGTTGAAGACCTATGCTCCACAGGGAGCTGAAAGTGTTTGTTGAAGACCTATGCTCCACAGGGAGCTGAAAGTGTTTGTTGAAGACCTATGCTACCACAGGGAGCTGAAAGTGTTTGTTGAAGACCTATGCTCCACAGGGAGCTGAAAGTGTTTTTTTGAAGACCTATGCTACCACAGGGAGCTGAAAGTGTTTGTTGAAGACCTATGCTCCACAGGGAGCTGAAAGGAAGAAGAAGAATAAAAAGAGGAAGAAGAAGAATAAAAAGAGGAAGAAGAAGAAGAGGAAGAAGAAGGCTAAATGAACGGTGTCACATACCACTGCGGATCACGGAAACAGGCTCCAGAGCACATCATACATGTGTGTTTAACTCTCAATATTCCAAAGTGGAAAATATGGCTCGTATAGAAGCAATCATGTATAATGAACTATGGGGAACTGATAAGGACATCAGGCAAATCGACACGTCCGTGACACTAGTTCGGTCTAGTCTAGATGTACAGCTAAAGATGAGCGTTGAAGAAGACGAAAAAGAAGAAGAAGAAGAAGAAAGAAAGAACAAGAGGGATAAGTAGAAGGAAAGGAAGAAGAAGATTGAGAAGAAGACGAAGTAGAAGATGACATAAAAGACACACAAAAATAAAATATTAAAAAGAAGATGGAGGGGAAGAAAAAGAAGAAGGAGAAATAAGAAAGGAAAGAAAGAAAAACAGAAGGAAAGCAGAAGAAGAAGAAGAAGAAGAAGAAGAAGAAGAAGAAGAAGAAGAAGAAGAAGAAGAAGGACGCATTTATGGCAATTTAACGTCCTTTAACTACAGAAGATAAAGGGAAGTAATGAACGAGCGAACACAAGAGAAGTAGATATTAAAACGCCACAAACTATAAACATCACGTGACCTAAAATAATAAACAAAATTAAAAGTAAACGGAAAAAAAAAAAACGACAACATCCAGCGGCCAAAGACCTCCCAACCAGGCAACATGCACACCGGAAGTGACAGATATTATAATCTGAACTCGACGAAAAACGTCCGACCAGGACACACGTCGACACCAGACATCTCATAGCTGCATTAGTTCTATGAGAGAATCAATTCTCCGACAGCTAAACTCTTCCCTGGCTCCATCGGATTGAGCTAAACTTAGTCTCCAGGGCGTTTAGGGTGGGGATCACATGCTAAATCTTCATAAATTTGCATAAGATGTTCCAGTAAAGGGGCTTGCTGGAAGCGGTAATTCCGAAACTGGGGCTGGATTTTGTTCTCCAAATGCCAAGATCGACAACTCGGGAGGGTTTGGGATTTAGGGAGAAATTAGATAATGGACCCTGATTGTTTTATTGTGTCATTTCAGAGAAAATGAAAGGTGTGAGGTCATGATTGAAGATTGTGATTAAAGATTGTGATTGAGTGCGGTGTGGTGTGGTTTGACTCAGGGTAGTGACTGAATACAATTTCCTACTATTTTGTTCACTCATTGTTCTTTACCCGCTCATTGTTCTAAATCATTGCCTCACACTCTTTCTCATTTCATTCTCCAAAACTCATTGTTCGCACACTCTTTCACATCTTATTCTTCCAAACTCATTGTTCGCACACTCTTTCACATCTTATTCTTCCAAACTCATTGTTCACACACTCTTTCTAATTTCATTCTTCCCAAACTCATTGTTCGCACACTCTTTCACATCTTATTCTTCCAAACTCATTGTTCGCACACTCTTTCTCATCTTATTCTTCCAAACTCATTGTTCGCACACTCTTTCTCATCTTATTCTTCCAAACTCATTGTTCACACACTCTTTCTCATCTTATTCTTCCAAACTCATTGTTCACACACTCTTTCACATCTTATTCTTCCAAACTCATTGTTCGCACACTCTTTCTCATCTTATTCTTCCAAACTCATTGTTCACACACTCTTTCTCATCTTATTCTTCCAAACTCATTGTTCGCACACTCTTTCACATCTTATTCTTCCAAACTCATTGTTCACACACTCTTTCACATCTTATTCTTCCAAACTCATTGTTCACACACTCTTTCTCATCTTATTCTTCCAAACTCATTGTTCACACACTCTTTCTCATCTTATTCTTCCAAACTCATTGTTCACACACTCTTTCACATCTTATTCTTCCAAACTCATTGTTCACACACTCTTTCTCATCTTATTCTTCCAAACTCATCGTTCACACACTCTTTCACATCTTATTCTTCCAAACTCATTGTTCACAAACTCTTTCACATCTTATTCTTCCAAACTCATTGTTCACACACTCTTTCACATCTTATTCTTCCAAACTCATTGTTCACACACTCTTTCACATCTTATTCTTCCAAACTCATTGTTCACAAACTCTTTCACATCTTATTCTTCCAAACTCATTGTTCACACACTCTTTCACATCTTATTCTTCCAAACTCATTGTTCGCACACTCTTTCACATCTTATTCTTCCAAACTCATTGTTCGCACACTCTTTCACATCTTATTCTTCCAAACTCATTGTTCACACACTCTTTCACATCTTATTCTTCCAAACTCATTGTTCACAAACTCTTTCACATCTTATTCTTCCAAACTCATTGTTCACACACTCTTTCTCATCTTATTCTTCCAAACTCATTGTTCCCACACTCTTTCTCATCTTATTCTTCCAAACTCATTGTTCACACACTCTTTCACATCTTATTCTTCCAAACTCATTGTTCACACACTCTTTCTCATCTTATTCTTCCAAACTCATTGTTCACACACTCTTTCACATCTTATTCTTCCAAACTCATTGTTCACACACTCTTTCTCATCTTATTCTTCCAAACTCATTGTTCACACACTCTTTCTCATCTTATTCTTCCAAACTCATTGTTCACACACTCTTTCTAATTTCATTCTCCCAAACTCATTGTTCGCTCACTCTATCCCAACTCATTGTTCGCTCACGCTTTCCCAGCTCATTGTTCCAACTCATTGTTCCCTCACTCTTTCCCAATTCATTGTTCGCTCACACTATCCCAGCTCATTGTTTTAATTCATTGTTCCCTCACTCTATCCCAACTCATTGTTCGCTCACGCTTTCCCAGCTCATTGTTTCAACTCATTGTTCCCTCACTCTTTCCCAACTCATTGTTCGCTCACACTATCCCAACTCATTGTCTCAACTCATTGTTCGTTCACTATTTCCCAACTCATTGTCTCAACTCATTGTTCACTCACTCTTTTCCCCACTCATTATCCCAGCTCACTGTTCGCTCACCCTTTCCCCACTCATTATTCCAACCCACTGTTCACTCACTCGTTTCCCCGCTCATTATTCCAACCCACTGTTCACTCACTCGTTTCCCCGCTCATTATTCCAACCCACTGTTCACTCACTCGTTTCCCCGCTCATTATTCCAACCCACTGTTCACTCACTCTTTCCCCGATCATTATTCCAACCCACTGTTCGCTCACTCTTTCCCCGATCATTATTCCAACCCACTGTTCGCTCACTCTTTCCCCGATCATTATTCCAACCCACTGTTCGCTTACTCTTTTCCTCGCTCATTATCCCCACCCACTGTTCGCTCACTCTTTTCCCCGCTTATTATTTCAACCCATTGTTCGCTCATTCTTTCTCCGATCATTATCCCAACCCACTATTCGCTCTCTTTTCCCCGCTCATTATTTCAACCCACTGTTCGCTCACTCTATTCCCCGCTCATTATCCCAACCCACTGTTCGTTCACTCTTTTCCCCGCTCATTATTTCAACCCACTGTTCGCTCACTCTTTTCCCCGCTCATAATCCCAACCCACTGTTCGCTCACCCTTTCCACACTCATTATCCCAACCCACTGTTCGCTCACCCTTTCCACACTCATTATCCCAACCCATTGTTCGCTCACCCTTTCCACACTCATTATCCCAACCCATTGTTCGCTCACTCTTTCCCCGATTATTATCCCAACCCACTGCTCGCTCACTGTTTTCCCCACGCATTATCACAACCCACTGTTTGTTCACTCATTTTCCCGCTCATTATCCCAACCCAATGTTCGCTCACTCTTTTCCCCGCTCATTATCCCAACCCACTGTTCGCTCACCCTTTCCCCGATCATTATCCCAACCCACTGTTCACTTACCCTTTCCCCGATCATTATCCCAACCCACTGTTCACTCACCCTTTCCCCACTCATTATCCCAACCCACTGTTCACTCACCCTTTCCCCACTCATTATCCCAACCCACTGTTCACTCACCCTTTCCCCACTCATTATCCCAACCCACTGTTCACTCACCCTTTCCCCACTCATTATCCTAACCCACTGTCCTAGCTCTGATGCCATTATTACAATCTTCTCCCTTAGACAAGTGTCACGCCGCCGGTGGTCTACATGTCTTTCTTTTTCAGAAGGGCCACAGGTCCATATTACGTAATTGGAAAGCGGCAGGGGGCGCTACGAGATTGGGGGCTACGGCACAAGACTAGGTGGCCATGCACAAGCATGCAGATGCACGTAGAATAATACAACACTCAGATACCACTTATTCCACTCAATGAAATGTTTCATTAGCACCAATAAGAGATGCTCACGTCAAAAGTATTTGGTGGAGTTCAAGTGACCATTCTCCATGAACGGATAGCTTTTGATGTTTGCGGCAATATTAATTTGTTCTTTTTCCGTTCCTACTTCACTCACTATCGTTCTCTCTCTACCTGCCTGCCTGCCTATCTACCTACCTGCCTGCCTATCTACCTAACTACCTACCTACCTACCCACCCACCAGGAGCTGAAAGTGTTTGTTGAAGACCTATGCTCCACAGGGAGCTGAAAGTGTTTGTTGAAGACCTATGCTCCACAGGGAGCTGAAAGTGTTTGTTGAAGACCTATGCTCCACAGGAAGCTGAAAGTGTATGTTGAAGACCTATGCTCCACAGGGAGCTGAAAGCATTTGTTGAAGACCTATGCTCCACAGGGAGCTGAAAGTGTTTGTTGAAGACCTATGCTCCACAGGGGTTCAAAGGTAGAAGAAGAAGAACATTACATCTTCCGGGAGGCTTGCCGATGACGAGGTCGGATGTCGACTCTGGACAGGAAGTTACCGTTTTCGATTTGGGGGAGCAGAAGCGCCTGCGAACTGCGCTCGCAATAGCAGGGTCGGCGCACCATCAGCTGACCAAGACCTAGCAGTTCTACCTCCTCGTGGTCTCCCCTGGTAACAGTCTGCGTCAAAACAGACTGGCTAACAGAAGCTAGGATCGCCGTGTTCCCTGTAGTGGTGGCTGTTACTGATATAGAGGGCTCAGTATTGCAGTACCTCTGGGCTGGACTAGTAGTTTCCCAGCATAGTCTGGGATATATGAGCTCCAACTTCTCCAGTAAGAGCTGGGAATGTCAAGAAAGCCATTAGGACCCGCCACATCAATGAGTCAAAGGGCACCCTGCCCGCATCAACTCGTGGCATTCCGTCAACAACAACAACAACAACAACAACAGCAACAGCAACAGCAGCAGCAACAGCAACAGCAACAGCAACAGCAACAGCAGCAGCAACAACAACAACAACAACAACAGCAGCAGCAGCAGCAACAACAACAACAACAACAACAACCGCAGCAGCAATAACAACAACAACAACAGCAGCAGCAACAACAACAACAACAACAGCAGCAGCAACAACAACAACAACAACAGCAACAGCAACAGCAGCAGCAACAACAACAACAACAGCAGCAGCAACAACAACAACAACAACAACAACAGCAGCAGCAGCAGCAACAACAACAACCGGTTTCGACTGGCGCTAAATGTGATAGATATTGCTCTCTTCGACTATGTGGTTTTATCGTATCATTACCGCCCCCTGGTCTCTGGGTAGTGGGATCTGATGTCTGGCGTTCTCGTATAATACCGACTAACAGGAGGTCCCATGAGCAGTTGCGCACGTTAAAAATCTTTGATATTGAAATATCGAACAGAGGAGGTCAAGAAATGACCACTGCCCGTGCAAAATTGTTAAGAAAAAATTTACCGGAGACGGTTGTGTTGGGCCAAAAAGACGTAGATATCGTTGATTTGTTGTAAAGTAGCGACATATCACATCCACGTCCGGTTTGACATACCGGTCAATATGGCGGATAGACGGCAGGAACTGATAAAGGCTGTGTCTAAAATATGTTCCTTGTTGCAGTTTCCTCAAATTCCAAGTCCGGCTTGTTGTAGTTTCCTCATATTCCAAGTCCGGCTTGTTGTAGTTTCCTCATATTCCAAGTCCGGCTTGTTGTAGTTTCCTCATATTCCAAGTCCGGCTTGTTGTAGTTTCCTCATATTCTAAGTCCGGTTCCTTGCAGGAACTACTGAGTTAAGTGTTCTGTGTACACCGCGAGCTGTGCATTTCATCTGTTTCGATTGTGTTACGATATTCTGATTGTTTACGATGAATGATGGTATCGCATGACGAGGAAAAGGTGGCTGTGATCACTTTCTGTGCGGTTTTGCCTTATGTCTTTTGGCATGTGCTGAGACTGCTATGATGGGAACTGCATCTACCTTTCTATGTTTGGGAGATGAGATATTAATTCGAATGATTCCACTGGCACGGGCGATTGAGCAATTATGGATAATTCGTTTGCAGTGACCTGGACCTTCCATAACCATCCACGTCCATTTCCCAATTTTCTTAGCGCCTGTATATCCGGGTGGTCGTGTGGCTACTATTTCCTATGAACATCGTTCTTTCGTGTGTTGTCGCGGTCCTTCTGAAACTGACCGACCAATCGTATTCCTATTAATCCTTTGTTGTAGCCAGTGTTATTTTTAACTGCGGGAATCCCCTGAAGGGATGTTTTGGAACCAGTGGTACGTTAAAGAATACAGGACAGGCGCCTACTCTGATTAAATAATCCCAAACCGTTACACGGGTTCCGATAACTCGCCATTACTACTTCACATAAGCCAAAGTCCTAGGTACAACACAGCGTCTGAAAGAGGTCAGTGAATCATAGTTGACAGTTGGCGCCAGAATCAGTGAACCCAAAGTGATGAAATTTCGTTTCCGCCGATTCCTTCCAGTTGTTTGGCCTTTAAATAGACTTACCAGTCCAGGAGAATAGGGTTAGAGGAGAGAAAGCAACTGCTCTGAAGGGGGATGTATTGGGCAAAATGAGTCGTATATAAAGTCATTTTCATCATCATCAAGTGCCGGGTCTGCTGGCGTAGGTGATCATGTCTCTCCACAACTTTCGATCTCGACAGTTATTTATCATTTCTGGTGTTGACTTTCTGCCAAGCCATTCTCTTAAACTGTCTGGTATCTTTTCTCATTACTTCCCTCTATCTCTTCGTCCCTCAATTTTCCCAGTTGTTACAATATATTCCAGCTGCCCATGGTATTCTCAACATTCTCCAGTAAAACCATATTTCTACATACTCCAGTGATTTCATTGTCTGTTGTCCTATTGTCCATGATTCACATCCATATATTAAGACTAGCTCAACAAAACATTTAAGAACTCTTTTTCTTGTTTCTATTATCAAAAATGGATTGCATAGTATCTTCCTCATTTATTCCTCAATTCATTTACCTGCTAAGCCCTGCCAAGATTATGTAGAGCAACAACTTAAATGGTTTGGCCACCAATCACCATCAAGGGCGTTCTTCTCGAGAATGCATGGAAAAAGACCAAGAGGAAGACTCAGAAGAAGATGGATGGATGCAGTGATAAAGACATGTAACAACAAAGGAAAATCACTAATTCAGACAGTTCGAGCAGCTCAAGAACGACAAATGATATAATCACGACACCTTTTAGGTCCCAAGAGAAAAGCAGAAGAAAAGAAAGAAGATTTATCTGTTTCTTTTCTACCCGTGGTTAGGGAACTGGACTACTAAGGACAAGAGATCGGGTTCGATCCTGATCGACGGCTTCCAGGTTCACCCAGCCTTAAATGATACCGGATTTTTTTATGGAAAAAATAAAGCGGCATGGGCGTTATACCGACCACATTACCCCAAAAATCATGCGCCGAAGGTCTCTAAAACTTAAGTTCACAAACAATATATTCCATTTACGTCACGTGGTGTTACGGGACTCATTACTTTCTTCAGTTTATGACCTGAAACATCCGATTCTAGTATGGGGTTTTCTTCGTTTTCTTATGAGGATCACGATCACTGCACACCGGACGAATACATAGCTGCTCCTATACCCCCTCGAGAATCTCGCTGAAAATCCCCGAGAAAATCCGAGACGATTCCTGGCCCACGTGCACGAACACGAACGAGCATGGGATTTTTCTTTCTTTCTCTCCTTCACTCGATGACTATTAAAAGGTATTGATCCCTTCACCATCCGCCTTTAGAAGGACATTAAGTGGCTGTTGGTACGTTGTGTTGTAATTTGCGGTAGAACTGTGATAATTGCGCCTTTCAGCCCAACATATCCGACTTCAGCATGCTATTTTTGAGTACCGGTTTGTCTTCCCTCTTCGATACCTACTCCCTCGGCCTGACTAAACCGATTAGTTTATTGCTGGAGGCACCGCAAAGAGGTGGAGCCAGGTCTGGATGGTTCTCGTTCACCGATCCTTGTTCATGCCAAT
Source organism: Megaustenia siamemsis (assembly GCA_032433765.1). NCBI lineage: Eukaryota > Metazoa > Mollusca > Gastropoda > Stylommatophora > Ariophantidae > Megaustenia > Megaustenia siamemsis. The sequence continues at coordinate 19,179,039 of JAVIAB010000050.1, read as the reverse complement.
CAGTTATAAATGGCTGACAACTTCCGGCTCTGATGCCGTCAGGCGCTATTGACTCCCCATCTTGTAATATCCGCTGCTTTTACTCTTAACCAGATCGGTTAGTCTATTAACAACGGTATCAGTCCAACGGGAAATGCTGGTCTTAATAGGAAAATACAGATACACACTTGATTACCTAGTTGTGTGTGTAACCCTATGCTATATCCATGAGTACACCTGCGTGAAAGACATTGCCATTGATAGCTACGTTTTTAGATAGCTGAGTTGGCAGTGTGCTCTAACGTTTGGTGCACGTGGCAAGGCGCTGTCCTGACCAGTACAGGTTCGATCCTGCTTCGGACCATCTATTATTCTTTATTTTTTTTCTGTTTTTTTTTGTAATTATTTGTGATTCTTTTCCGAGTATTGAAAATATACCTCTTCCCCTGACATGGGGAAGATCTATCGCACGCTGATCTATCGCCTCGGAAGTTTCCCCATATAACAATATTCATTTATTATTATTTGTCTCCAGTCTAAACCACTGGAAACTACTATTCGTGCTGTTTCATCCTATAACTGTTTGTCTGCAACGCAAGTATTCAGCCCTACCCTATCCGGGAGATACTTGTCTTAGGACTTCCGTTTCAAAATGGTGGAACGGTTCACGTTCTCTCGATCGCTGCAGCAAAATGTATATGTGGTTTGATTAATTTAGGCTCTCTGACGTATGTTTCTGTGTTGAAATCAAAATGATGTTCTACTTAGCAAATCTGCGCTGCCGAGTACACACAGCGATGTTTTTTGACAAGTCAAGTATTGTTTATCATCTAGTGTTGACATGCGGTTTACGTCACATTGAGTGCTGTTCAATGGCCTACGTTGGAATTGTTTGACGCAAGTTATTTACATGTTGAAACGCATTAAATGTGGACTGCTCCGTCAAGTCGACCGATGATTTTCCTCTTTAGGGAATTTGCACCGTGTTTCGTTCGTTGTACGCTCACCGTACGGTCTGTTGTTTAATGTGTGACGGGGATAATTCGGCGATTCACTGTGTGTTTATATGTTCGGTTACAGTCAAGAACGATGTCCTAACATCGACAAACGCTATACATTTTTTTGTTCTCAATATGACGATCATCATTTTCGGGAGGACGTGAACTTCCGGTATATGGTGGATAGGCGGCAGGAACCATTAAAGGCTATGTCTGAAAAGTGTTCCTTGTTGCAGTTTTCTCATATTCCAAGTCCGGCTTGTTGCAGGAGCTACTGAGTTAAGTGCTCTGTGTACAAAGTGAGCTGTGTGTCTCATCCGTTTTGATCATGTTTCGATATTCCAATTGTTTACGATGAATGATGATATATCGTATGACAGGGAACAGTTGGCTGTGTTCACTTTCTGCGCGGTTTCGCCTTATGTCTTTTGACGTGTGCTGAGACTGCTAAGATGGGGACTACAGTTACCTTTCTTTGTTTGGGAGATGAGTTAGTAATTCGGATGATTCCACTGGCACGGGCGGTTGAGCAAATATGGATTTTAATTTGTTTGCAGTGATACCGGGGCCTTCCATAACCAATAACTTGTCTTAATAGGAAAATACAGTTACATAATTTATTCTCGAGTTGTGATCGTAGCCTTATGCTATAGTCATGAGAACACATGCGTGAAAGACATCACCATTGATAGCTACGTTTTTAGGTAGCTGAGTTGGTTGTGTGCTCTAACGTTTGGTTCCCGTGGCAAGGCGCAATTCTGACAAGTACGGGTTCGGCCCTGCTTCGGACCATCTATTGTTCTTTGTTTTTTTTTCTGTTGTTGATTATTTGTGATTTTTTTTCCCGAGTACTGTAAACATACCTCTTCCTCTGAATTGATTCGCTGATTATCGCCTCGGAAGTTTCCCTCCAAAATAATATTCATTTATTGTTATTTGTCTCCACTTGGAGGTGAAATAAGGTCTTCATCAATTCTACTGTTTGCAGCTATTAACGCTAGCCGTCAGCTGTGGGTCAAGTTGCTAGTGGATAACGTAGCTCCCATTCAAACTCTTCATCTTATTAGCGTCGTTTAGATCTGAATATCAAAAAGACTAAAACTATGATCATAAACAAAGAAAACTCTCAAGACCTACAATTTAATATCAAAGTTGAAGGAATACATCTGGAGACAGTTCAGAGCTACAACTACCTTGGACATACTATAACCAGTGATGGAAAATGTACAACTGAAATAAACAAAAGAATCTATCTATTGACCTTTCGAGCCGTAACCGGCCCATAGGGCGTAGACCAAGATACACCTTCTCCTATATGAATTTTTGTTCTAGCAGTTTTCTTTTAAAGATATTTTATCAAATCTCGCCATCTGTCTCTGTTCTGTGCAAGCAGTTCTATCTCATTAAGGGAGCCGATTCCTGCTGCTCTTGCCTCTCTCATCAATGTTCTTCTCAGTGTCTCCCTGGGTCTTCCTCTTTTTCTTTTACCTGTTGTTTCCCATATGAGGGCTTGCTTTGCTATTCGATTATTATCTCTTCTCATCACATGTCCAACGTATGACCATCGTCTTTTCTTTATTACTGAAGATATTAGTGGTTGATTGGCGATTTCTCTAATTTCCTCGTTTGTTTTGAATTCGTTCCATTCTATACCAAGTATTTTCCTTAGACATTTATTTTCGAATGCGTTCAACTTTGTTTCTATATCTCTTGTTGTTTTCCAGCTTTCACACGCATACGTAAGGGTTGATAGTACATTTGATTTGAATAGCCTAAGTTTTGTGTTTGTGCTAATGAGTTTTGATTTCCACAACTTTTCAAGGCTTCTGAAAGACATTGCTGCTTTAGCCAGTCTGATTCTAATTTCTTTGCTCGTATCCCCTTCTCGATCAATGTGACTTCCAAGATAGATGAAGTGATCGATCTCTTCTACTGGTTTGTTTTCCATGTATATTTTGTCACTTGTTGGAATTAAACTTTTCATGACTTTAGTCTTTTCATGATTGACCTCAAGCCCAATTTTGCTGGCTATTGATGATAGTTCATTTGTGTTTTCCTGCAACAAAAGAATAGGAATGGCAAAAAGTAATTTTAATGCCATGAAGAACATACTAACATCAAAACAAATAACACCAGGGCTGAAACAAAGAATAGCAAAATGTCTTGTCAAAACTACAGTATGGTGCAGTAACATGGACATTAGACAAGAAAACAGAACAGAAAATTGAAGCCTTTGAAATGTGGATTTATAGAAGAATAGGTAGAATTGGATGGAAAGAAAAAAAAACAAACGATGAAGTTTTAAAACAGCTGAAAATGAAAAGAGAACTACTGAACACAATTAGAACAAGAGAAATGAAATTTTTGGAGCATGTTAAAAGACACAACAGCCCACTAAAAGTAATATTGGAAGGGAAAATACAAGGTAAAAGAGGCAGAGGCAGACCAATGAGTAACATCACAAGATGGACAAGTCAGCCTATGACAATCTGCACCATCAAAGCAAGGGACAGAGTGAAATGGCGATCCATGGTAGCCAACCTTCGATGCGGAGACGGCACTCAATGATGATGATGATGATGATGATGATGATGATGATGATTAGCGTTAACCTGTTAAGATGGTCCGGATGCGCCGGGTCGCTAATTTACAACATGGCCCTGACATTTTTATGTCTTTCATCCATTTCCGGCGCGGAATGGTAGATCTGCGTAACAATATTGCCACAGGCAGCGGTCATTTCGGCTTGCTCGTTTCGACTTTAAACTGCCAAGAATTCTTTAACGTGCGCGAGTGCGCACGGGACTATCTGTTTTTTTCTTTACTACTACTTTACTTTTTTTCATTATTAAATTATACACAACGATAAATTACATGCAATAATAATTACGTAGAAAAGTTAAATTACAGACAAAGATAAATTACACGCAAAGATAAATTGCACACAAATATAAATTACATACAAAGATAAATTACACACAAAGATAAATTACACGCAAAGATAAATTGCACACAAATATAAATTACATACAAAGATAAATTACACACAAAGATAAATTACACGCAAAGATAAATTGCACACAAATATAAATTACATACAAAGATAATTTACACACAAAGATAAATTACACGCAAAGATAAATTGCACACAAATATAAATTACACGCAAATATAAATTACAGACAAAGATAAATTACACGCAAATATAAATTACATACAAAGAAAAATTACACACAAAGATACATTACATGCAAATATAAATTGCACACAAATATAAATTACATACAAAGAAAATTACACACAGAGATAAATTACACGCAAATATAAATTACAGACAAAGAAAAATTACACACAGAAGATTAAAAGGAAAAACAAAACGTTGAACGAACTGGATAACTCTTGAGCTCATTACCTATAAACACATGAGTTTAAAGAAAACAAAACAAGATGGGAATATGGCACAGTATGATGATGATGAATTCTGTTTTCGTGTCTTGTTTCTTAAAACTTTTATTTGAAATCGAACAGCATTAGTGCTTTTTGGAAAGACCGTTAATCCCTCCATCAATTCACTTCAATTGTGAACGACATAAAATGAACATCGAAAGATCACAATCTAGGAACCGTGTTAGTGTCAACGGAAAGGGCAGGTAACTCCTAGCACTTAGTTATTAGACGAGTTGTCTGTTGTCGTGGCAACGGCTAGCGCCAGTTACATAATCCACGGAATTGACGGCTCTCCTTATATTGTGTTGGTGGTTTACCAGGATTTGAGGGTGTGTATCTTCAGTCCAACGATAATTTTCATCGTCGATCGCATTAAATACAGGTCCGGCTGTGTTACCTGGCTCACTGTGAATACAACAATGGTCAATGATCGAGTTAGGGTAGTTTCCCTTTGATGAATTCCGTGTCACAGAATAGCTACTCGACGAGCGTGGTGACGAGGGCTTGACGTATTAAGTGTTTCCATGGGATATACCTCCCCTACACCTGATGTAAGGTCATGAAAGAGAGAGAGAGAGAGAGAAAGAGAGAGAAAGAGAGAGGGAGAAAGTGAAGAAAACGACATAGTAGAAGGTAAATTCTTAACTAGGAAGCGAAGCATGGACAGTAGACAAACAAATGAAAAGACGATTTGAGGCCAGAGAGATGGGATTTCTCAGAAGAATGTTGAAAGTTACTGGACAGCTAAAAAAGACCAATGAGGACATTCTCAAAGAGGACAACACAAAAAGGGAGGTCCTAAAAACGTCAGAAAGAAATAATCAACATATTTCGGACAAAAGGAATGTTGGAATACTTGGTTACAACTTGCAAAATATAGGGAAAGAGAGTTCGCGGACAACAAAGAGAGAATATACTAGTTACCTTGGTGTCTTGGCATGGAAAACAGTCAACAACAGAACTGATACGATGCACTGTGGATAGAAGATTATGGAATGACATGATCGCCTACGCAAACCGGTATGGCACATGATGATGAGAAAGTAAAGAAAGCAAAATACAAGCGGTTAAGAGATCATCTTTTCTTTCTCTTTCTGTCGTTCACCCGATGAATACTAAAGCAACTGATTGTCCTCTTCTTCATTCATCATTAGCAGGACCTTCAGTGGGCATCAATGAGCTGTACTGCAGTTTGCAGTAGAACTGTCATATTTGTACTTTTCGGCCAAACACATCCGACTTCTGCTCTTTATTTTTGAGCACATGGGCTGTCTTCCCTCTGCGATCTCTACTCGCTTAGCCAGACTAGACAGGTTAGTCTGTTTCTGAGGGCACTGCGAAGAGGTGGAGCAGGTTCTGGATGGTTCTGGTTCACCGATCCTCGCGCAAACCATCAGCTGTAGGTCGTTGACAAGCTATCAACTCTACTTCTGAGAGCCGCTTTGTCTTCAGTTAAGAGATACAAATAAAAAAAGGAGATAGAAAGAAAGTAAAAGATTTGAAAAAAAAATAGTAAAGAACACAACAAATATGTTACCTCTTTCCATGTCTGCCTCTCCTTTTCCCTCTGACCAATACTCATTTACAAAGTAATTCTACGTTATTTATATTTGTTTATATTGTTGTGCCACGACAGAAGACACTTTCTCAACGAAGAGCCGAAATCGTATTGATTGGCTTTTGTTCGCCGTATAGCTTTGGTGACGTTTCTTTTAATTTTCTTTTCGACTAGTTTGTTCTCTTGGACATACTATAACCAGTGATGGAAAATGTACAACTGAAATAAACAAAAGAATAGTAATGGCAAAAAGCAATTTGAATGTCATGAAGAACATACTAATATCAAAACAAATAACACCAGGGCTAAAACTAAGAATATCCAAATGTTATGTCTTCTCAACATTCCTACATGGTGCAGAAACATGGACATTAGACAAGAAAACAGAACAGAGAATTGAAGCCTTTGAAATGTGGATATAAAGAAGAATAGGTAGAATTGGATGGAAGGAAAAGAAAACAAACGATGAAGTCTTAAAGCAACTAAAAATGAAAAGAGAAATACTAAACACAATTCAAACAAGACAAATATGATTTTTATGGCATGTTAAAAGATAAAACAGCCTACTAAAAGTTGGGGAAAATACAAGGTAAAAGACTCAGAGGCAGACCAATACTAACATGGGCGAGTAACATCAAAAGATGGACAAATCAGTCTTTGGTAACCTGCACCATCAAAGCAAGAGACAGAGCAGAATGGCGCTCCATGGTAGCCAACTTTCGTTGCGGAGATGGCACTCGATGATGATGAGTTTGTTCTCAAACAAGGAATCAAAACCAGATTGGAAGGGCAATTGGGCAATCGAATGTGACGAGTTGAAGGGCACAATCCTCATCATCAAGTGCCATGCCTGCTGGCGTAGGTGATCATGTGTCTCCACAACTTTCGATCTCGACAGTTATTTATCGTTTCTGTTTGTTGACCTTCTGCCAAGCCATTCTCTTAAGCTGTCTGGTGTCCTTTCTCTTTGCTTCTCTCTATCTCTTTGTCCCTCAATTTTTCCAGTTGTTACAATATATTCAAGTTTTTCTCTTCTCATTCTATCTATCTATCTATCTATTGACCTTTCGAGCCGTAACCGGCCCATAGGGCGTAGACCAAGATACACCTTCTCCTATATGAATTTTTGTTCTAGCAGTTTTCTTTTAAAGATATTTTATCAAATCTCGCCATCTGTCTCTGTTCTGTGCAAGCAGTTCTATCTCATTGAGGGAGCCGATTCCTGCTGCTCTTGCCTCTCTCATCAATGTTCTTCTCAGTGTCTCCTGGGTCTTCCTCTTTTTCTTTTACCTGTTGTTTCCCATATGAGGGCTTGCTTTGCTATTCGATTATTATCTCTTCTCATCACATGTCCAACGTATGACCATCGTCTTTTCTTTATTACTGAAGATATTATTATCTTCTCATTACATGACCAAAACATGATGATTGTTTCTTCCTAATATTGGATATTAGCTCTCTCTTTGCTTTGGCCTCTTTCAGAACATTTTCATTACTCTTCTTAGCTGTCCAGGTATTCTCAACATTCTTCTGTAAAACCACATTTCTACAGCCTCCAGCGATTCTGTTGTCTGTTGTCCTAGTATCCATGATTCACATCCATATGATAAGACTGGCTCTACATAACATTTAAGAACTTTTTTTCTTGTTTCTATTGTCAAAAATGGATTGTAATGTATCTTCCTTATATTTTCTCAACAAATCAACTAACACTTTTAAGAGCGAACAATGAAACAAATGTTGACATTCACTAAATTTACTTGGACAGATGAGTTGTAACGGAGACTGGGTTGTGTGGACATTCAGAGACATCAGACCGATCACTTAATGAGATTGTGACTCCCTGTTGAAGATTGGAGACGAAGTACAATAATCCTTTTGTGAATGTTGCCCGCCCTGTTGCGCGACGCGACCAACTGTACTTTCTGTTACTGATAAATATCTAGAGCAGGTCGGACCAAGAATTTGGTCTGTAACCGACCCTGGTATTTTCTATTGACTGTCGGAACTGCGGGAGATGACACGCCCAGGCGACGAAAACACACACTGGACACTAGATTGACGTGGATCATGTCCAGCAGGACATTTTTAATTTTCCTCTCCATGGGATGAGGTGGTACGTCTTTTTGCGATCGCTGAACGCTTTGTCGCTAGAGGCGCCATTAATTCTATTAAGAATTATATGGTTTTAGTTATGAAAGGCCCCAGGTATCACTGCAAACGAATTAAAATCCATAATTGCTCAACTACTCGTGGCAGTGGAATCATCCGAATTACTATCTCATCTCCCAAATAAAGAAAGGTAGCTGTAGTCCCCATCATAGCAGTCTCAGCACACGCTAAAAAGACATAAGGCGAAACCGCACAGAAAGTGAACACAGTCATCTGTTCCTTGTCATACGTACAACTTATATGCTTGGATCCAATGTTGCTTTATGGGTGCGAAGTTTATTCAGAGACAATCCGAGCACGATATGTACTACTAGACTATGCGGCTGTATCCTAACGAGATGATAAGAAAACACATCCCAGAAGAGTGTCTGTAGTTCGCAGATTTGATAAGAAAAAACGTGGCCCAATCCCACTAAGCACGAATATTAATAATAATAATAATAATAATAATAATAATAATAATAATAATAATAATAATAATAAATAATAATAATAATAATAATATTAATAATAATAATAATAATATTAATAATAATAATAATAATAATATTAATAATAATACTAATACTAATAATATTAATAATAATAATAATAATAATAATAATAATAATAATAATAATAATAATAATAATAATAATATTAATAATAATAATAATAATAATAATAATATTAATAATAATAATAATACTAATAATATTAATAATAATAAAGAAATATTATTGAGAATGGGATCTTCCGAGGAGACAGGTCAAACAAATAAGTTTGGAGTCAGCATTGGTATGTTTACAATACTTGGAAAAATTCCACAAACAAACAACAGAAAACGCACAGAACAATAGACGGACCGAAGGAGGATCGAGCCCAAACTACTAGACAAAAGGCCTTGCCATGAGGGACCTGCCTTTCATCACACTAGCAGCTAAGCAACCTAAAATGTTGTTATCATTTGAAACGTCTTTCATGCATGTGTCATGCCTTGATTAAAGATTGAGGTTACGACAGCCCGGGGAAAAAGTGCATATATACTTACTTCTTTGGAGGACAGGCTGTGTGGCAGAACTAGAATGTTAACGCATAGAGAAAGAGAGAGAGAGAGAGAGCGAGAGAGAGAGAGAGAGAGAGAGAGAGAGAGAGAGGGAAAATGAACATTTTAAGAAAGAGTCAGAGATTATAATCTGAATGAGTCATAATAATAAGAACAGAAGAAGAGGAAGAAGAGAAGGAAGAAGAAGTAGAAGAAGGAAAGTAAGAAGAAGAAAAAGAAGAAGAAAATAAGAAGAAGAAAAGAAGAAGAAAAACAAAAAGAAGAAGAAGAAAAAGAAGAAGAACAAGAACAAGAAGAAGAAGAAGAAAAAAAAAGAAGATGAAAAAAAGAAGAATGAGAAGAACAATAAGAAGAAGAACAAGAAGAAGAAGAACAAGAAGAAGAACAAGAAGAAGAAGAACAAGAAGAAGAACAAGAAGAAGAAGAACAAGAAGAAGAACAAGAAGAAGAAGAACAAGAAGAAGAACAAGAAGAAGAAGAACAAGAAGAAGAACAAGAAGAAGAAGAACAAGAAGAAGAACAAGAAGAAGAAGAACAAGAAGAAGAAGAACAAGAAGAAGAACAAGAAGAAGAACAAGAAGAAGAAGAACAAGAAGAAGAAGAACAAGAAGAAGAACAAGAAGAAGAAGAACAATAAGAAGAAGAACAAGAAGAAGAACAAGAAGAAGAAGAACAATAAGAAGAACAACAAGAAGAAGAACAAGAAGAAGAAGAACAAGAAGAAGAAGAACAAGAAGAAGAAGAACAAGAAGAAGAACAAGAAGAAGAAGAACAAGAAGAAGAACAATAAGAAGAAGAACAAGAAGAAGAACAAGAAGAAGAAGAACAAGAAGAAGAACAAGAAGAAGAAGAACAAGAAGAAGAAGAACAAGAAGAAGAACAAGAAGAAGAAGAACAAGAAGAAGAACAAGAAGAAGAAGAACAAGAAGAAGAACAATAAGAAGAAGAACAAGAAGAAGAACAAGAAGAAGAAGAACAAGAAGAAGAACAAGAAGAAGAAGAACAAGAAGAAGAAGAACAAGAAGAAGAACAAGAAGAAGAACAAGAAGAAGAACAAGAAGAAGAAGAACAAGAAGAAGAGGAAGAAACTATGGGCAGTTGTGAAAGTTGTGGTGGTTAAGTTGTTAGTGCAGTCACTACTATTAGAGTGGTCCACTTTCAATTCCTATTTATCAGACTTTCTATTCTCTGACAACACGTCTTTGGTCTTAATCAATCCCATGAAAATGGGTACCATATTTAATGTGAGGAAACTAGGGCGACATGACGTGGTGCTTACCACATGATTTATACAATGTGCAACTGGTTCTGTAAAAATACAGACTTAACCACCAGACTCCATATAACCCTCATGGTTTGAAGGGGAAATTTACTTACGACGAGCAGTGGTGAAGTGGTTGGCGTTCAGGCTCAGTGATAAAACGTTCAGGTTAAATTTCTGAAATACACTTGAGTTCATGAAATACACCACAATTCCTGAAATACACTTCAATTCCTAAAATACACCCCTTTTCGTGAAATACACTTCAATCCCTGAAATAGACTACATTTCCTGAAATAGACTACCTGAAATAGACTACAATTCCTGAAATAGACTTCATTTCCTGAAATAGACTTCAATTCCTGAAATAGACTTCATTTCCTGAAATAGACTACAATTCCTGAAATAGACTTCATTTCCTGAAATAGACTTCAATTCCTGAAATAGACTTCATTTCCTGAAATAGACTACAATTTCTTAAATAGACTTCAATTCCTGAAATAACTTCAATTCCTGAAATAGACTACAATTCCTGAAATAGACTACAATTCCTGAAATAGACAACATTTCATGAAATAGATTTCAATATTTCCTGAAATAGACTACAATTCATGAAATAGACGTCAATTCCTGAATTATATTTCATTTCCTGAAATAGACTTCATTTTCTGAAATAAACTTCAATTCGTGAAATAGATTTCAATTCCTGAAATAGACGTCAATACCTGAAATAGACTTCAATTCCTGAAATAGACTTCATTTTCTGAAATAAACTTCAATTCCTGAAATAGACTTCTTTTCCTGAAATAGACTTCAATTTCTGAAATAGATTTCAATTTCTGAAATAGACTTCATTTCCTGAAATAGACTTCAATTTCTGAAATAGACTTCAACTCCTGAAATATATTTCATTTCCTGAAATAGACTTCAATTCCTAAAATATATTTCATTTCCTGAAATAGACTTCAATTCCTGAAATAGACTTCAATTCCTGAAATAGACTTCAATTCCTGAAATAGACTAGAATTCATTTTACAGACCTTCAGCACATGATTTGTTGGGTAATGTGGTCGGTATTACGCCCGTGCCGCTTTACTTTCCCATAAAAATGTCCAGTACTCATTTAAGGCTGAGTGAACCCTGAAGCCGTCGGTTGGGATCGAACCCTACCTCTTGTCTTTTGTAGTCCAGTTCACTAAACACTGAGCTATCGCGGCTCCCTGGACCACCATAGGTTTTCCGATATTGCAGTCGACAATCTTGAGAAAATCAGAAGAAAATCCTGGTCTAAGTGCACGAACTCCATAGCACGGCATGTGATCCGCGGTGTCAATAGGTTTCTACTGGCAGTTTTGCCTGATCGGCGGGCATTTCGATTTTTCTTCCCAAGGATTCTTTAACGTGCGGAAGTTCACACGAGTGAACCTTCAGTTTATTGCCGTTATCCGAGAAGGCCAGACATAGGATCTTACTACATAGGATATCAGGGGAGATAACGTCATAGAGACACCACGGATTAATTTTTCCTATTTTTGAAAAATCACCACCGGATCTCGGAGGTTTTGAACTCAGGTCGCTTCTCTCCTGAGGCCGACGTCATGCCTCTAGACTACCCAGCCTCCAATCTGGGCGTTAACTACAACATAACGCATCTGCGTTCACTTAACCACTTAATGTCTTTTCAAAGACGAACAATGAAGAAGAGGTAGTCGCCGGCTGAACGCAGGTGCGGAAAAATGTTTTCATCTGTGGAAGCTGAGGAAATAATTTTGAGCAAGAAAAGCATTTAGGTTTTAGAAGAGGAAAAAAATATTTGAAAAACTATGCGTGCCTTCAATGAAAGAAAAGCAGAACAAATGGCCACCAGAGTCGATGTCTTTATCCGGGAGACTCGGAGACTCGGAGATTCTTTGCAAAAACTTACAACGAACCTCACGACTTCTGGTGCTTTTGTCTACCGATTAACCGACGAGCGACAAAAAGGCAATATAATCCCCAATGCTGTTAAACTCCCAAAACTACCCACATACTTAATGTCTTGAAGAGATACAATGCGGGGACATAAAATTTAGAAAAGAAATCTAAACAACTTTAAGAAGTCAGGTGTACCGACTCCCTTATTTGCAGATAGTGCATGATCGCTTGTATTTTGAAGTCTTCAGCCCGTAAAGGATTTATGACTCCTAAGAATAACTGTCTCGCTAGTCTTTTAACGCGCTATCTGATTGGCTACTAGAAAGAGGTCTTAGCCAACAAAAAAGTGCTTTACTTTAGGACAGAAGTTTATCCAGTTGATCTGCGCATGAACACAATGCCGCTTCCTTGACTCAGAAAGCCACCAAATAGCTTCAAAGGCTGGTGGCTTTATTCGTTTTCTCTGACAAAGTTATTTATCTCTAAATACAAGGGTTGCCGGTGTATATCTTTAATCTTAACCCCTTTACAGAGGTTCCCAGAGTGTAGGCGACCAGGGACAAAATAAACGTGTGATTAGAAGGAAATATAAATACCTAGTTCGTAATTGACGGCACCAATCTCACTTTCTGAAGTTTGGCTGCGACCTTGTACTGGCTTGAGAATTAAGGTGCTAGTTCCTGTGCAGTCGCCACGTGGTGTACATCACCCACTAATCTTGCCTCTTTGCATAGTTAGTTCTAAAAAATGATGTAAAATATGCGTAGATACGTTCTGTCATCGTTCTTACGACGAACTGCAGTACTTTATGCATTTCTACCCTGTACATCCGACTTCAACAAGATATTTTAGGTACAGGATTGCTTTCCTTCTTTAATCCCTTTTGTTAATCTATTTCTAGAAACACCACGAGAAAGTACCCCAGACGCAAGCAGTCAGATCTGGTTTGCTCACGCACGCACAGACACCATTATACATCATCACTGATGTCTGTCTTACTTAGGCCATTGTTTCAAATACATTTCGCGAACAGCCATTTTCCCCAACTTCTTTGCAACGAATTCTGCTCCATATTTCTCTCTTCGTATTTCTCTAAATCCAGAGTATTTAACACGGAGGTTATCCCAGACAGAGAGAACAAACAAACAAAATATCCTTTGCAGCCTACCAAGAGCCGAACCCGCTTGCATTGTATTAGTAAACGAGAAGTCTGTCTACTCGGGCACCTGCCCTTATGACTGGCTTAGTGAAAATATTTCTGCAATTGGGGGCCTCGGTAGTCTAGTTGGGAAAACCACCCGACTAGGGATCGGTAGCCTAGTTGGGAAAACCACCAGACTGGGGGCCTCGGTAGCCTAATTGGGAAAATCACCCGACTAGGGACCTCGGTAGCCTAATTGGGAAAACCACCCGACTAGGGACCTCGGTAGCCTAGTTGGGAAAACCACCAGACTGGGGGCCTCGGTAGCCTAGTTGGGAAAACCACCCGACTAGGGACCTCGGTAGCCTAGTTGGGAAAACCACCCGACTAGGGACCTCGGTAGCCTAGTTGGGAAAACCACCAGACTGGGGGCCTCGGTAGCCTAGTTGGGAAAACCACCCGACTAGGGACCTCGGTAGCCTAGTTGGGAAAACCACCAGACTGGGGGCCTCGGTAGCCTAGTTGGGAAAACCACCCGACTAGGGACCTCGGTAGCCTAGTTGGGAAAACCACCAGACTGGAGGCCTTGGTAACCTAGTTGGGAAAACCACTAGACTGGGGGCCTCGGTAGCCTAGTTGGGAAAACCACTAGACTGGGGGCCTCGGTAGCCTAGTTGGGAAAATCACCATACTGGGGACTTCGGTGGCCTAGTTACGAAGACAACCGACTGGGCTACCGACATTCGGACAACCCGTGTTCGATTCCCGCTGGAAGCAGTGTGAGTTGTACTCGTGGTTGGGAAAAAAAAAATCCCCCGCGGTCGACCCAGCCCCTGGCAGAAATTGGCACCAGGGTATCTCTCTGGAAAGGTGAGGAATGCCGCCTCGTATCGTGAGTTTCGATGTTTTGAAGAAACACTATGCAGAAGTCTTCGAACACTTCTAGATACACGACAGAGCACATATGGGTGAAAACTTGTGTGCTAAGACGCCGATTCAAGCCTCGCACTTTACCTATTTCTGCAATTAAAATATAGAAACACTCATCATCATAATCATGTGCCATAATGGTTGGCGTAGGCGATCATGTCCTTCCACAATCTTCTATCTACAGTGCACCGTATCAGTTCAGTTGTTGACTGTTTTTCATGCCATGAAACCAAGCTATCCAGTATTTTCTCTCTTTGTCGTCCGCGATCTCTCTTTCCTTTTATTTTGCCAGTTGTAACCAAGTATTCCAACTATCCTCTTCTCATGATGTGCCCGAAAAATGTTGATTGTTATACAAACACTAGACAACTAAAATAAACTGATCACTATTGTAGTTTTGACCAATTTTCCGCTAAAGCATTTCGGGGTCTATCCTAACTAGTGATACTGTGGATGTTGTAAAGAAAAAATGAAGAAAAAATAAACATCTTTTACTGCTTCCATTTATAAAAATGAGAAGAGAACAACTGGAATATATTGTAACAACTGGAAAAATTGAGGGACGAAGAGATAGAGGGAAGCAAAGAGAAAAAAATACCAGACAGCTTAAGAGAATGTCTTGGCAGAAGGTGAACAACAGAAAGGATAAATAACTGTCGAGATCGAAAGTTGTGGAGAGACATGATCACCAACGCCAGCAGGCCCGTACTTGATGATGATGATGATAATTAATAAAAATTGGATTTCTTAGAAGAATGTTGAAAGTTCTCTGGACAGCTAAAAAAAAAAAAAAGACCAACGAAGACATTCTCAAAGAGGCCAACACACAATGGGAGCTCCTAACAAAAAAAAAATCATAAATAAACAATCCACATTTTTAGAGCACATCATGATACAAGGAAAGTTAGAATACTTGGTTACAACTGGCAAAATACAGGGAAAGAGATATCGCGGACGACTAAAAGAGACAAGATATTTGACAGCTTAATGTCATGGCATGGAAAACAGGAAACAACAGAATTAATACGATGCACTGTGGGTACAGAATTATGGAAAGGCACGATCGCCTACGACAACCGGTATGGCACATGATGATGATGAGTAATAGAAACAGTTATATATAAACTGTTACTAAAGAAAGAGAAAGTATGCGCAGGACCGGTTTTAAAGAAACTTCTGTGTTTTTTCCGCTTTGATTTTTATTGCCTGTGATATGTGGGCCGGTTATAAGTTGCTCAAACTGAATATAGACAAACATTGAAACGTAATGTTGCTGTTACGTAGAGCCAGTCTTAACATATGGATGCGAATCATGGACAATAGTACAACAGACAAGAAAATCACTGGAGTCTGTAGAAATGTGGTTTTACAGAAGAATGTTGAGAGTACCATGGACAGCTAAGAAGAGTAATGAAGAGGTTCTGAGAGAGGTCAAAGCAAAAAGAGAGCTAATTTCCAATGTTAGGAAGAGACAATCATCATTTTTTGGCCATGTAATGAGAATAGAACAACTTGAATATATTGTAACAACTGGAAAAATTGAGGGCCGAAGAGATAGAGGGAAGCAAAGAGAAAAAAAATAATAGACAGCTTAAGAGAATGGCTTGGCAGAAGGTCAACAACAGAAATGATAAATAACTGCCGAGATCGAATGTTGTGGAGAGACATGATCACCTACGCCTCTAGGCCCGGTACTTGATGATGATGATGATTGTTGCTGTTGACGGATTGCCACGAGTTGATGCGGGCAGGTTGCCCTTTGACTCATAAGATGTGGCGGGTCGTAATGGATTGCTTGACATTCCCGGCTCTTACTGGAGAAGTTGGAGTTCGTCTATCCCAGGCTATGCTGGGAATCTACTAGTCCAGCCCAGAGGTACTGCAATACTGGGTCCTCTATATCAGTAACAGCCACCACTACAGGGAACACAGCGATCCTAGCTTCTGTTAGCCAGTCTGGTTTGACGCAGACTGTTACCATGGGAGACCAGGAGGAAGTAGAACTGCCAGGTCTTGGTCAGCTGATGGTGCACCCAACCTGCTATTGGGACCGCAGGTCGCAGGCGCTTCTGCTCCCCCGAAACGTAATGTAACATGTAACATGTAACATGTAACATGTAACACTACATCGGAGAACTAGAGAGGCATTTGGAGAAGAACGGACAACAGAAAAGTTGTTGGAATAGCGCTTGTTTATTTACGTATCAAAAGAGTACATCTACTCTCTTTGCTGGTAGCTACTGGGTTTTTTCCCCTGTTTTGATCATTGTGTGTTTTTTTTATTCTTTAAACAAACAGGGCATGAGCTCAGAATGGTCAGCGAAACATAACTGGCTGTTGTCGTGCGTATCGGTGATCAACATTTAAGATCCTTCTCCGTCTAACCCCGGGCAGCTCTAGATATGAACAAATTGGGATGACAAAGTGAGTAAAGACTGAATGAATCATCATCATCATCATCATCATCATCATCATCATCATCATCATCATCATCATCATCATCATCATCATCATCATCATCATGTGCCACGCCGGTTGGCGTAGGTGATCATGTCCTTCCACAATCTTCTATCCACTGTTGTTAACAAAAAAGAAAAAAGGAAAGTACCACCGTCATGTCAAGTGACGTATAGAGAAAATGGTGTTAGTGACCATACAATTTTACAGACCTTCGGCACATGATTTCTGGGGTAATGTGGTCGGTATTACGCCCGTGCCGCTTTACTTTCCCAGAAAAAAAAATCTAGTACCAATTTAAGGCTGGGTGAATCCGGAAGCCGTCGGTTGGGATAGAACCCTACCTCTTGTCGTGCATCATATCAATTCTGTTGTTGACTGTTTTCCATGCCAAGACACCAAGCTATCCAGTATTTTCCCTCCTTGTCGTCTACGATCTCTCTATCCCTGTATTTTGCCAGTTGTAACCATGTATTCCAACTTTCATCTTCTCATAATGTGCCAGAAAAATGTCGATTGTTTCCTTCTGATGTTTCTTATGAGCTCCTTTTTTTAGTTGGCCTGTTTGAGAACTTCCTCATTGGTTCTTTTACCCGTCCAGGATCAAATATCTCCCACAAAAGACTGAATACAGAAGGCAAATCCGGGATTATAAATGCCATTAAATGTCGGATATATTGGGGCGAAAGACGTTTACACTGATATAAACTACGAAAGTGTGTCTACTTAACATCTTTTTCAGGATGCACGTCGATGAAGCGTAATCAACGGGGACAAGAAAAAGAATCATGAAAAGCGTACACTGAAATTAATTTCTTGGCTGTGTTTGTCCACACGGACTAAAGTTAGAATAAATGTGGCCCTTTTGGAGGCAAATATTATTACGCTGTCAAATTAATTAATATATGTCCCTTTAAGTGATTACCATAAACATCATCAGTGGGAAAACAGTTATTGGATAGACGATACAAGGAAAAACAGTTATTGGATAGACGTTACAAGGAAAAACAGTTATTGGATAAACGTTACAAGGAAAAGCAGTTATTGGATAGACGATACAAGGAAAAACAGTTATTGGATAGACGATACAAAGAAAAATTGTTATTGGGTAGACGATACAAGGAAAAACAGTTATTGGATAGACGACACAAGGAAAAACAGTTATTGGATAGACGACACAAGGAAAAACAGTTATTGGATAGACGATACAAAGAAAAATTGTTATTGGGTAGACGATACAAGGAAAAACAGTTATTGGATTGACGACACAAGGAAAAACAGTTATTGGATAGACGACACAAGGAAAAACAGTTATTGGATAGATGATACGAGGAAAAACAGTTATTGGATAGACGACACAAGGGAAAACAGTTATTGGATAGACGATACAAAGAAAAACAGTTATTGGGTAGATGATACAAAGAAAAACAGTTATTGGGTAGATGATACAAAGAAAAACAGTTATTGGATAGATGATACAAAGAAAAACAGTTATTGTGTAGACGATACAAAGAAAAACAGTTATTGGATAGATAATACAAAGAAAAACAGTTATTGCGTAGACGATCCAAAGAAAAATAGTTATTGGATAGATGATACAAAGAAAAACAGTTATTGGGTAGACGATACAAAGAAAAACAGTTATTGGGTAGACGATACAAAGAAAAACAGTTATTGGATAAACGATACAAAGAAAAACAGTTATTGGGTAGACGATACAAAGAAAAACAGTTATTGGGTAGACGATGCAAAGAAAAACAGTTATTGGGTAGACGATACAAAGAAAAACAGTTATTGGATAGACGATACAAAGAAAAACAGTTATTGGATAGACGATACAAAGAAAAACAGTTATTGGGTAGACGATACAAAGAAAAACAGTTATTGGGTAGACGATACAAAGAAAAACAGTTATTGGGTAGACGATACAAAGAAAAAAAGTTATTGGATAGACGACACAAGGAAAAACAGTTATTGGATAGATGATACAAGGAAAAACAGTTATTGGATAGACGACACAAGGAAAAACAGTTATTGGATTGACGATACAAAGAAAAACAGTTATTGGGTAGATGATACAAAGAAAACAGTTATTGGGTAGATGATACAAAGAAAAACAGGTATTGGATAGATGACACAAAGAAAAACAGTTATTGTGTAGACGATACAAAGAAAAACAGTTATTGGATAGATAATACAAAGAAAAACAGTTATTGCGTAGACGATACAAAGAAAAATAGTTATTGGATAGATGATACAAAGAAAAACAGTTATTGGGTAGACGATACAAAGAAAAACAGTTATTGGGTAGACGATACAAAGAAAAACAGTTATTGGATAAACGATACAAAGAAAAACAGTTATTGGATACACGATACAAAGAAAAACAGTTATTGGATAGATGATACAAAAAAAACAGTTATTGGGTAGCTATATACAAGGAAAAACAGTTATTGGGTAGACGATACATAGAAAAACAGTTATTGGGTAGACGATACAAAGTAAAACAGTTATTGGGTAGATGATACAAAGAAAAACAGTTATTGGATAGACGATACAAAGAAAAACAGTTATTGGGTAGACGATACAAAGAAAAACAGTTATTGGATAGACGATACAAAGAAAAACAGTTATTGGGTAGACGATACAAAGAAAAACAGTTATTGGATAGACGATACAAAGAAAAATAGTTATTGGATAGACGATACAAAGAAAAATAGTTATTGGATAGACGATACAAAGAAAAACAGTTATTAGATAGACGATACAAAGAAAAACAGTTATTGGGTAGATGATACAAAGAAAAACAGTTATTGGATAGATGATACAAAGAAAAACAGTTATTTTTATAGAGGATACAAGGAGAACTAGTTATTGAACAGAAGATACAAGAAAACAATACATGGACAGAAGATCAACAGAAAAACAGTTATTGGATAGAAGATAAGATATTTAAAAAAATCAGTTACTGAACACAAGATTCAAGGGAAAACAGATAATAAAAGATCCAGAACTCTGAATGCGGTGGCTAAAGTTAGCAGGGTAATGTCCCCTAGACAAGTGGATCAACAGTGAACATAGACGTAAATACAACACAGTCTAGTTTTATGACTTGAATGTCAGTATGTAACAGAATTAATAACACGGGGGGGCGACAGAGATAGAGTTAGTGATTGAGAGAGAGAGAGTGACAGAAAGAGAGTGAGTGAGAGAGAGAGAGAGAGAGTGACAGAAAGAGAGTGAGAGAGAGAGTGACAGAAAGAGAGTGAGTGAGAGAGAGAAAGTGACAGAAAGAGAGTGAGTGAGAGAGAGAAAGTGACAGAAAGAGAGTGAGTGAGAGAGAGAAAGTGACAGAAATAGAGTGAGTGAGAGAGAGTGACAGAAAGAGAGTGAGTGAGAGAGAGAAAGTGACAGAAAGAGAGTGAGTGAGAGAGAGAAAGTGACAGAAAGAGAGTGAGTGAGAGAGAGAGAGTGACAGAAAGAGAGTGAGTGAGAGAGAGAAAGTGACAGAAAGAGAGTGAGTGAGAGAGAGAAAGTGACAGAAAGAGAGTGAGTGAGAGAGAGTGACAGAAAGAGAGTGAGTGAGAGAGAGAAAGTGACAGAAAGAGAGTGAGTGAGAGAGAGTGACAGAAAGAGAGTGAGTGAGAGAGAGAAAGTGACAGAGAGAGAGAGTGAGAGAGAGAGAGAGAGAAAGTGACAGAGAGAGAGATAGAGAGAGAGAGCGAGTGAGAGAGAGTGACAGAAAGAGAGTGAGTGAGAGAGAGAGAAAGAGACAGAGATAGAGTGAGTGAGAGCGAGCGAGAGTGACAGAAAGAGAGTGAGTGAGAGAGAGAGAAAGTGACAGAGAGAGAGCGAGTGAGAGAGAGTGACAGAAAGTGAGTGAGTAAGAGAGAGAGAGAAAGTGACAGAGATAGAGTGAGTGAGAGAGAGAGTGACAGAAAGAGAGTGAGTGAGAGAGAGAGAAAGTGACAGAGAGAGAGAGCGAGTGAGAGAGAGAGTGACAGAGATAGAGTGAGTGAGATTGAGAGAGAGATAGAGAGAGAGAGAGAGAGAGAGAGAGAGAGAGAGAGAGAGAGGGAGATGAAGGGACTAGACATAGTTTTATGATTTGAATGTCAGTATGTAACAGAACTGATAACACTGGGGCGAGGGGGGGGCGCGACAGAGATAGAGTGAGTGAGAGAGAGAGAGAGAGGGAGAGGGGGAGAGAGAGAGGGAGAGAGAGGGAGAGAGGGAGGGAGAGAGAGGGAGAGAGTGAGAGAGGGAGAGAGAGAGGGAGAGAGAGAGGGAGAGAGATAGGGAGAGAGAGAGAGGGAAAGAGAGAGAGGGAGAGAGAGAGAGGGAGAGAGAGAGAGAGAGATGAAGGGACTAGACATAGTTTTATGGCTTGGAACAAATATAGAACATCATCATCAAGTACCGTGCCTGCTGACGTAGGTGATCATGTCTCACCACAACTTTCGATCTCGACAGTTAGTTATCATTTCTGTTGTTGACCTTCTGCCAAGCCATTCTCTTAAGATGTCTGGTATCTTTTCCCTCTGTTTCCTTCTATCTCTGCGTCCTCCGATTTTCCCAGTTGTTCTCCTCTCATCACATGAACAAAAAATGATGATTGTTTGTTCCTAATTTTAGAAATTAACTCTCTTTTTGCTTTGGCCTCTTTCAGAACGTTTTCATTACTCTTCTTAGCTCTCTATGGTATTTTCAACATTCTTCTGTTAACCGCATTCTTACAGCCTCCAGTGATTTCATTTCTTGTCTTGATGATGATGATGATGATGATTAATATAAATTGGATTTCTTAGAGGAATGTTGAAAGTTCTCTGGACAGCTAAAAGAAAAAAGTGTCTTGTCCTATTGTCCACGATTCACATCCATATGTTAAGACTGGTTCTACTTAACATTTAAGAACTCTTCTTTTTTCTTGTTTCTATTGTCAAAAATAGATCGCATAGTATCTTCCTCTTTTTTTTTTAAAAGCCTCATTTGTCTGAGCCATTCTGCATCTCACCTCTGTTGTACATCTACCATCTCAGGTTAACTGTTCCCAGATATATAAATTCATTTACCCGTTTTAATATTGTTCCATTTGTCTTTATTGTGCATTGCGGTATGTATGGCCCTTTTCGTCTTGTCAGATGGTCTAGTGGGGGCTATTGTGTATTTTTTGTTTTTGCTTTTTAGGTTTTGTTTATATCGAACAGCTTCTCTTGTGGCTAATTCTACCAATGTTTGACAAACACACGCGGCCACAGAATGAACAAGTCAGGCCCACTGGTATATAGAGTTTTCCCATCCTTTTTCATGAGTCTTTTCTCTTCTAAGTTTTGCCTTAGTACAGTCTCAAATGATGTTATACCATTCCTTATACATGCTCTCCATGATGTGCGATCACTTGCCAGATGTTCCTAGTCATATTCACAGATGGAGAAGTCATTCAGAGATGATTTACATATATCTCTATATCGTAATTGGGATGACGTCTTTATATAAAATATATAACAACTCATCAAAACTTGAGACAGATTGATGGAGTATCGCAAACAGTAGGATGATCGTCGGTCCGTCAGCTGACCAAGACCTACCATCGACTTCCTAGTTGATCTCACCGGGTAACAGCCTGTTCCAAAACAGCGAATCATTTTAGGAGAAAAGGTATGTTTACAACATTCGGTCGTGTTTTCTAGCGCAGGTTTCTTGTGGCAAGGCGTTGGGTCGAGGTGTACGGGTTCGATCTTGCTTTGGGGTGTCTATTATTTTTTGTTTTCTCTTGTTGATTATTTGTGAATTTTTTTCCCGAGTGTTGTAAACATACCTCTTCCCCTAAAATAATTCGCTGATCTAAGGCCTTGGAAGTTTCCCTCTATGATAATATTCATTTATTATTATGTCTCCTGTGCCGAAAGAGGCCCTTCAATAGAATCTAAGACCACTGTGTTTCCTGTAGTGGTGGTTTTTACTGATATAGTAGCCTCCATCAGTCGTCATCATAGTTGACTATAGTAGCCTCCATCAGTCGTCATCATAGTTGACTATAGTAGCCTCCATCAGTCGTCATCATAGTTGACTATAGTAGCCTCCATCAGTCGTCATCATAGTTGACTATAGTAGCCTCCATCAGTCGTCATCATAGTTGACTATAGTAGCCTCCATCAGTCGTCATCATAGTTGACTATAGTCGCCTCCATCAGTCGTCGTCATAGTTGACTATAGTAGCCTCCATCAGTCGTCATCACAGTTGACTATAGTAGCCTCCATCAGTCGTCATCACAGTTGACTATAGTAGCCTCCATCAGTCGTCATCACAGTTGACTATAGTAGCCTCCATCAGTCGTCATCACAGTTGACTATAGTAGCTTCCATCAGTCGTCATCATAGTTGACTATAGTAGCCTCTATCAGTCGTCATCACAGTTGACTATAGTAGCCTCCATCAGTCGTCATCGCAGTTGACTATAGTAGCCTCCATCAGTCGTCATCACAGTTGACTATAGTAGCCTCCATCAGTCGTCATCGCAGTTGACTATAGTAGCCTCCATCAGTCGTCATCACAGTTGACTATAGTAGCCTCCATCAGTCGTCATCACAGTTGACTATAGTAGCCTCCATCAGTCGTCATCATAGTTGACTATAGTAGCCTCCATCAGTCGTCATCATAGTTGACTATAGTAGCCTCCATCAGTCGTCATCATAGTTGACTATAGTAGCCTCCATCAGTCGTCATCATAGTTGACTATAGTAGCCTCCATCAGTCGTCATCACAGTTGACTATAGTAGCCTCCATCAGTCGTCATCACAGTTGACTATAGTAGCCTCCATCAGTCGTCATCATAGTTGACTAAGGATTTTTCAGCCCCCCCCCCCCCAGAAATGTTTTTTTTTTCCTTTTCTTTCCTTTCGCCGTGTATTCTCTTGCTCTATGAATCTGTCTGCTTCTTGTTTGAGGTGGACCTTTAGAGTGTGTTTCCGGAGATTGTGATCTGCAGCTATTTCTTCCCAGGCTGATGTTTTGGGCGTCCCCTAGTCCTTTTACCATCTGCCAGTTGTGCGTAGAGTATATCTTTTGGTATGCGACCATCTTTCATACGGTGTCCATGGCCAGGCCAGCGTAACGTACGTTGTTTGAGCAGCCTGTAGATGTTCGGGAGGTCTGTGCGAGTCATGACATCCACGTTTGTCACTTTATCCTTCCAGGTGATACCAAGAATACGGCGCAGACATCGCATATGGAATGCATTTAGCCTTCCCTCCTGCTATGCATATGTTGTCCAAGAATCGCAGCCAAACAGGAGGATACTAATTATGCAGGCCTTGCAAATTGCGACCTTTGTTTTAATTGTCAGTTTGCTGTTTTGGCAGACACGCCTGGAAAGACGGGCAAAGGTGGTAGCAGTTTTACCAAAGCGGGAGACTATTTCTGTATCTAGAGACAGTTTGCTGTTGATGATGGACCCCAGGTAATTATACGCTTACTGGTATAGAAGACCTAGTATTGTAGTGCCTCTAGACTGGACAAGTTACACAGATTTCCAGATAAAGTATGGAACTAGATAACTCCAACTTATCAAGTAAAAGCCAGGGATGTCAAAAAAAAAAGAAAAAAAAGTCATTACGACCTGCCACATTCATGAGCCAAAGGGCTTCTGTTCGTATCATCTGCTGGTGGCAATAGTGCAACAACAACAACAACAACAACAACAACAACAACAACAACAACAACAACAACAACAACAACAACAATTACAACGGACAGAGAGAGGACGAGAACAAATGTTGGGCAATCTACCGGTTGAGTTTGAAAGGAGAATCGATTAAAGAACCGATAGACAACACTTGAAACAGAAAATTATCATCACCTACATCCCCTGTATGGGAGCCGCGATAGCTCAATGGTTAGCGAACTGGGCTACAAAGGACAAGAGGTAGGGTTCAATCACAACCGACGGCTTCCCGGCCCACCCAGCATTTAATGGGTACCGGATTTTTTTCTGGGAAAGTAAAGCGGCACGGGCGTAGTACCGACTACATTATCCCAAAAAATCATGTGCCGAAGGTCTGTAAAATGTATGGTCACTAACACCATATTCCCTATACGCCACTTGGCGTGACGGGGGTACTCTACTTTACTTACATTCCTTGTATCAGTCGACACAGTGCATAATAAATGACACGCTCATCACATCATCAAGTTCCATGGCGATTGCCGTAAACTATCATCTCCTGGTCGTTCATGAATGTCATAACTTCAGTCGCTGATCTTTTATTATGCTGTTTGGATAAGCTGTTCAATTTTGTTCTCTCTTTGTTTTCCTCTGCTCTTCATTCCATTCATTCTGCTCTTTGTTATAATATCCACGATGCCTTCTTTTTTAACCACAAAAAATAAAGAGCCCGTCACATCACGTGACGTATAGAGAATATGGTGTTAGTGACCACAATTTTTAGTGACCTTCGGGACATGATTTTTAGGGTAATGTGGTCGGTATTACGTCCGTGCCGATTTACTTTCCCAGATACAAAAAAATCTGGTGCCCGATAAAGGCTGGGTGAACCCGGAAACCGTCCATCAGGAGCGAACCCGACCTCTTGTCCTTTGTAGTCCAGTTCGCTAACCACTGAGCTATCGCGGCTCCCTTTTCGCATCACATGCCCAATAAATATAGCTTGTTTTTTGCAATGATTTACATATTTCTGGTTTCTCCAGCTCTTTTCAAACATTCATCATTTGTAATCTTTGCTTTCCATTGCATTCCTTGCATTTTTTCTGATAAACCACATCTCAGCTGCTTCCAATGTTCTGTGTTGTCTTGCTCATCGGCCATGACTCACTTCTATATTGTTGAAAAGACACACTACACGGCTAGAAACTTGTGTTCAGCTGACAAGAACAGACCCATTTACTATCGCTGGAAAACCTTTGGGTTAGTGTCTAACAAAATTCAGGAATAACTATCGCCTTATACAGTTTAGCAGATATAGATCTCAGGCGGGCTACAAGAAATATGCCTAGATCTTTCCGTTTTTCAACACTCAAGACGGGCAACCCATTCTTGCGTGAAAAGATACTACGGCTTTGAGTCCGTTCTTGCTAATGTCCAAAAGAAATGAATCTAAATGTTGATAATATTTACGATTTGCCCGGTCGATAAAGCCCTTAAATATGTAATCGTTAAGACATACTAGGGAACATATGGTTTTATTTTGTGACCCTTTTTCGGCGGAACTTAGAGCGTTTTAAAGAGCTCGCAGATTTTAGCAAGTGCTTTTCACATTTGGAGCTTGTATTTTCAAAGGCGTATGCCCTGTGTTGAATGAGCTTGTGGTAGAGGTCGTAATGCAACTACCGCTACGATAGTCTGAGTCGCCCCGGCAGGGCTTACTTCAAGTGTTGGGCAACTTTTTTTTCATCTTGTGCATTCGGTTTTACAATTATCCCTCTTTGTCGCCCTCTCTCTCTTCTTCTTAGGTTTGATGAAGGCCTATTTTGGCGAAACGTCGTTCTTCTTTTGTTCAGTTTCTCACCTACGTAAAGCTGTCACCATTCTACTTTTTCATGTTGTTAACATGCTCATTATTATCATCAGCTTTAAAAAAGCTTCGCATTTCTATTCGCTATGCCTTTACCACTCTTCTTCTTAGCGTTCATCCGTAAAGTGGGCGTGGTGCGTTATGTCGTCAATTTACGACCAAATTGCGATATCTGCGCCTTTCACTTTACCACATCCGTCTACGGCACGGGTAAATTTGCTGAAAAATTCTTCACGAACGGCGGCCATCTTTGACAGACTGTTTTCAAATTGTAAATGCCAAATGCGATTTTTGGGCCGTGTTAAAAGACACAACAGCCTACTTAAAGTAATCCTGGAGGGGAAAATACAAGGTAAAAGAGGCAGAGGCAGACTAAGACTAACATGGACGAGTGACATCAAAAGATAGACTGGTCAGCCTATGACAACCTGCAGCATCAATGCAAGAGATTGAGCAGAATGGCGCTCCATGGCAGCCAAACTTCGTTGCGAAGATGACACTCGATGATGATGATGATGATGATGATGATGATGATGATGAAATGCAGAAGGTTCTTTAACGTCCGTAAGTGCGCACGGCACCTCCCGTTTTTGACCGATCTACTGTGTTTGAGATTCCGATAGGTCTGGGTACTCCATCGTCACTACTTTGTTTGAGTTCTGAGAGAACTGGTACCCAATCTGTGCTACATTGAGATTCCGATAGTGCTGGTACCCGAACTTGTTACTTTGTTTGAGATTCCGATAGTGCTGGTACCCGAACTTTGTTTGAGATTCCGATAGGGCTGGTACCCGAACTTTGTTTGAGAATCCGATAGGGCTGGTACCCGAACTTTGTTACTTTGTTTGAGATTCCGATAGGGCTGGTACCCGAACTTTGTTACTTTGTTTGAGATTCCGGTAGGGCTGGTACCCGAACTTTGTTACTTTGTTTGAGATTCCGATAGGACTGGTACCCGATCTGTGCTACTTTGAGATTCCGATAGGGCTGGTACCCGAACTTTGTTACTTTGTTTCAGATTCCGATAGGGCTGGTACCCGAAACTTTACTACTTTGTTTGAGCTCACAATTCCTTCCGAATGTGGTTCGAACTGGGTACGCTTTGATTGTGAGGCGAGAGCCTTACCCTAACACCTGGACACTTTCTTTAGCCGTCAGAGAGGAACATCAACAAGGGGGGGGGGGGCGGGTGGACTGTTTGGGTTACATTTATGTCTGTAAGCCAAGAGGTCAATGAAGCAACTAAGTGCGATCAGCGATCCATAGCTGACCGTGCGTCTGGATCGGCGAACAACAGAGCTGGTTAAGACTTTGGTCCACTTCAAAGTGGTGTTAGCTGCGCGTGAACCCCACTTTCCGACATCTCAATCTTTCATCCTCTCGGTTATCCTGTATTCTTCTGGCATGTGCTTTGCGCCTTGTGTGTGGGAACGCACGGACCTGTGTGTGGGAATGCACGGACCTGTGTGTGGGAACGCACGGATCTGTGTGTGGGAACGCACGGACCTGTGTGTGGGAACGCACGGACCTGTGTGTGGGAACGCACGGACCTGTGTGTGGGAACGCACGGACCTGTGTGTGAGAACTTCTGGTGATGTGTGCTGTGTGCGCACATTTTCACTCGGGTGCACGCACACGTACTCCATGCGCACTAACGTTCATTTTCCTTCTGGCCACAGCGTAACATACAGGGAAGATATTTCATTTTTATTTGTTAGATCTCATTCTAGTTCGAAATTATTTTTAAAATATTTATTAATTTTTTTAAATTTTAAATATATATCTGTTTGTGTTGTATGTTTTTTCATGCTGAAGGCTTATTGAGCCGATATGTCGTTCTAATTTGAGTCATCCACTTATTACATAAAATTTTAACCTTACCGTTTTGTTTCTCTTTTTTTTTTGTTTCCTGCATTTATTTTTGCATTTCTCCTCAATACGGTGCCCCTGAAAACAAACTATCTAGCCTGACCGAGCGAGTATGGATCGAAGAGGGAGGACATCGCGATACTCAAACATGTCGTACTGATGTCGGATGTGTTGGGCCGAATGGCGCAAATATGGCAGATTAGCTGCAAACAACACAACGCATCTACGCCCAGTTGACATATTTTAAGGACGGAAGAGCCGTGATATCTCAGTGGTTAGTGAACTTCACAACAAAGGACAAGAGGTCAGGTTTGATCCTAATCGACGGCTTCCAGGTTCATCCAGCCTTAAACAGGTACCAAATTTTTTCTGGGAAGGTAAAGCGACACGGGCGTAATACCGACCACATTGTCCCCAAAAATGATGTGCCGAAGGTCTGTAAAAATTATGGTCACTAACACCATATTCCCTATATGCTAGGCGTGACGGGTCACTTTACTTTTTAAAATTTTTTTAAGGAAGGAATGATGAAGAAACAAATACATTCATCTAGTAGTCATCATCTCCTTCTTCTTTCCTTCCTCATTTGCCTTTCAGCGTCGAGGGGAGATATAATTTGCGGTATTTTGCTCTTCTGTTCGCCTCAGGTGTTATGTTTCCTAGTGCTTCTAACATTCCGTCGATCGATTTGTTTCGTTGTTGACTCTTGGGTCTGGTATTCTCGCAACGTTTATTGAGGACTCGTTGTGTTGAGTTTTGATCTTTCTGCCGTGTCACGTGACCAAACCATTTTATCTGTTGTTTCTTTACATATTCTATGGCGGGGGCTATTCCTAGCTTTTTTCTCAGTTCTTCATTTATGATATTAATACTCAAACTGCTTCCTGTCATTCGTCTAACACATTTCATCTCAGTAGTGGTTATTTTTATTCTTCTTCTTACATCTAGGGTCCAGGACTGGCATTGGTAGCAAAACGTTGAGATGAAACTTGTATTGTAGAGTGCCCGTTTTGCCTCTAGAGTTATTTCCTTGTTGGACAATAGTGGTGATAACTGTCCGATGATTTGACAAACTTTGATACATCTTGAGTCTATCTCTGCTGTTTGAGAATTATCGTTTGTCATTAGACTTCCTAGGTATTTGAATTTCTCTACTTGTTTTAGTTGTCTGCCTTCTATAGTTATGTTGATGTTCTGTTTATTTTTGGCGACATTCAAAGACTTCTGTTTTGTTGATGTTGATTTTCATATTGTATTTTGTGCTTGTTCTGTTCAGTCTATTTAAGTGTTCTTGTAGGTCTTCCATCTTTGTATGTATTAGTGCCTGATCGTCTACAAATAAAAGCTCGCTGATCTCCTCTGTCTCTGATAGGTTGGCTAGCTTGTGTATATAGTCCATGTATGTAATAAACAGTAGAGGGGATAGTGCGCACCCCTGTCTTACACCTGATCTAACTTCAAAGTGGTCCGTGTAGCCTTCTTCTGTTCTGACTGTGCAGCTGCTGTCGATGTAGAGACTTTTAATAATGTTGGTTAGATGTTGGCTTACTCCGTATGTTGTTAGTATCTCTCACAGTTGTTCTCTGTTTACTCTGTCGAATGCTTTTTCCTGGTCAATGGAAGCTATGTACACATTTTTTTGTGTGTTCGCCAGCTTTTACCTCTGACAAAGTCGTTAGAGACAAGGAACTGAATTTTGCGTGTTAATCCATTTTTCCCTGGCAGCCGTGTGCACAGGGGTCCCTAGCCGCACAGGCAGATAACTCCGTCTTCGGAGGTACTCATACTTTTTCCGTCCATGAGTAATTGACGTTTCAAGCCGGGCCTCGCTGCCGAGACCAGGGGTGGTTGCTGCAGAGAGGAATCATAAATAAAAATCCCAACCGGAGCAGCCAGAATTTGAGCTCACAACCTCTGTCTCGAGGCCGGCGTCTTGCGTCGTGACCAACCAGTCCCCAGTACAAATTTTGATTGTGTTTTTATCTCATCGGGTGAACGAAAGAGGTTGTTTGTTGTTAGTGCTACGATCATCGTTGCTGCACTCTGGACGAACCCATAGGTGCTGCGATAACCCCCTCGAGAAAGTCCGAGGAGAATTCTGGCCTATGTGCACGAACTCCGTTGCACGGCATGTGATCCGCAATGTGGGTAGGCTTCTACTCACAATTTTGCCCGGGAAGCGGTCTTATATATGGCCATCTCTCTTCCATTTTGCTTGCTTACATTCGCCCGATGACTAAATTATTCTAGAGTATTCGTAGACTGTAGAATTCCTCTTCGTCGTCCGCCCTTAAAAGGACGTTAAGTGGACGTGTCTGCGTTGTGTTGTGGTTTGCAGTATAACTGTAATATTTGCGCCTTTCGGCCCAACACATCCGACTTCAGCACGTCTCTTCCATTTTAATTGCCAAGAGTTCTTTAACGTGCGCGAATGTACACTAAATTAGGTGAGGCTAATGTCATTAAGAAAATACGGATTAATTTTTCCTTTTTAAAAAAAAAAAAATCACCGTGCGCTACGCCCCCAAGGGAAGTAAAGAATAGTGGTGCTGTACCCTACCAGGCATGTTCGTAAGAGGCGAGAAATGAGGGTTGAGCATGGGACTGGCTATCCCATACTGTAAAAAAATAAGCCGAAAAAACTTCACAAACATGAACAAGTCAAAGAAAGAAAAAGTTAATCCGCCATCCAGGAAAGAGAAGGGCTCTCTGTCTAAGAGACGTATGACGCAAGCCGGAGAAAGCCGTAAGGAGTCCGCGTTGCCGACTCACCCTTTGTCTACCAGGAAATCCTCCAGAATTGGCACCTGGAATGTTCGTACTCTAAACGAACAAGGAAAAGCTGCACAGGTAGCAGCAGAAATGTCAAACTACAAGATAGATATTCTGGGAATGTGTGAAACAAGATGGCTAGGAACGGGTAAAATAAAACTAAATACAGGAGAGATGATTTTATCATCAGGACACCAGGAACCTGGAGCACAACATAGTGAAGGGTAGCTATAATCCTATCAAGGAATGCACAGAAGACACTAATAGAATGGGAAGCAGTAGGACCAAGACTGGTGAGAGCAACATTTAAAACAACCAAAAACAAAATAAAATTACACATTATCCAATGCTATGCACCAACCAACGATAAAGATGATTTAGTTAAAGAATTTTTCTATAAATAGCTACAATGTCAGATGGATGCAAGACGAGCCAAGGATATTATAATCTTGATGGGAGACCTAAATGCTAAAGTAGGATCAGACAACAGAGGCTTCGAAGAGATTATGGGAAAACATGGACTTGGAGATATAAACGAGAATGGAGAGATATTTGTGAATTTCTGCGCCCTTAATCAAATGAGCCTAGGAGGAACAATATTCCAACATAAAAGAATACGCAAAGCTACATGGGTGTCACCAGATCATAGAACGGAAAATCAAATTGATCACATATGTATTAATAATAAGTTTAAGTCATCCTTACAGGATGTAAATGTATATAGAGGGGCAGATGTAGCTTCTGATCATCATCTTCTGATAGCTAAACTTAAAATTAAACTAAAAAGGTATACTACAACGAATAAGAGTAGAAAGTATTTCAATGTAGGGTTTCTTAAAGAACAAGGAATTAAAGATAAATTCGCAGTCACAATATCAAACAAATACCAAGTCCTCCAACAACTAGAAAATACAATAAATATTGAAGATCATTGGAAACCGGTAAAAGATATATGGAAAGAGACATGCGAAGAAACACTAGGGAAAAGAGAACGCCAGAATAAGGCATGGATGACAGCAGAGACCCTGGACAAAATTAAAGAAAGAAAGAACAAGAAAGCAGACATAAATAAAAGCAAAACGAGAAGCAATAAAGCGAAGACACAAGAAGCTTACACAGAGGTGAACAAAGAAGTGAGAAGATGCATTAAAAGGGATAAGAGGAAATATATAGATGAACTAGTTAAAGAGGCAGAAGAAGCAGCAAATAAAGGTAATATGAAAGAACTGTACAACAGCACAAAGAAATTAAGTGGAAAATACAAACAGATCAATACCTTTATTAAAGATAAGAAAGGAAATCTGCTTAGTAATATAAGGGAACAAATGGAGAGATGGAAAGAGCACTTTGAAGAACTTTTGAATAGACCCGGCTCAAATAATCCTCCAGATATACTACCAGCAGAAGAAGAGTTACATGTTAACTGTGGAAAACCAAGCATAGAAGAAATAATGAAAGCCATCAAACTATTAAAAAATGGTAAAGCCACAGGACCAGATGAAATTCCTTCGGAAGACATCAAAGCAGATATTAACACCTCTACCAAGATACTACATAATCTATTAGATAAATTTGGGAGAGGGAAGAAATACCTAAAGACTGGAGAGAAGGTTATATGATCAAACTACCAAAGAAAGGAAGTTTACAGGAGTGCACAAATTTTAGGGGAATTATGCTACTATCAGTGCCAGGAAAAATATTAAGCAGAATCATTCTGGAGAGACTAAAACAGGCCATAGAGAAACATTTGAGAGATGAACAAGCAGGTTTTAGGAAGAACAGATCATGTGCTGATCAAATAACTACTCTACGTATAATAGTTGAACAAAGTTTAGAACTAAAATCCCCACTTTATATTGGATTCATAGATTACGAAAAGGCATTTGATAGTTTAGACAGAAGAATGATTTGGAAGTTGCTGAGTCATTACAGAATCCCCATAAAGTTTATTAACCTGATAAAAACAATGTATGAAGGAACAAAATGTAGTGTGGTGCATGAAGGACAGCTTACAGAAGCATTTGAAATAAGAACAGGAGTAAGGCAGGGATGCCTTCTGTCTCCATTTCTCTTTCTACTGGCCATAGATTAGATTATGAAAATAACTCAAAAGAACAGAAATGGAATCCAGTGGTCACTGACCAAGCAACTTGATGATTTAGACTTTGCTGATGACATAGCTCACCTATCACACAGCCATCAACAGATGCAGCATAAAATGAGCATACTTGATAAGAGATCACAACAGCTGGGACTGAAGATTAATAGAGATAAGACCAACATTATGAAAATTAATACAGTTGGCAATAACCAAATAAATCTAGGAGAAATACCTCTATTAGATGTACAATCTTACATATATCTGGGCAGTATTATAGATAAAGAGGGAGGAACAGAAAATGATACCAAAATAAGGATATCAAAAGCAAGAGGAGCTTTCATTGCATAGGGAAACATATGGAAATCCAAAGAAATTAGGTTAAATACTAAAATAAAAATTTTCAACCCAAATGTTAAGTCGGTCCTATTATATGGCTGTGAAACATGGAGAACAAAAAAATTGACAATCACGAAGATACAGACTTTCATTAATGGGTGCTTACGAAGAATAAAAGGATGGTATGGCAGGACAAAATCACTAACATAGAATTATGGAAATGCACAAGTCAAATACCAGTGGATAAAGAGATACAGCGAAGACGATGGCGCGGGATAGGACACACACTGCGGAAGCCAACTGAGAGTATTACACAACAGGCCCTTTTTTGGAATCCGCAGGGGAAAAGTCAAAGAGGAAGACCAAGGAATTCTTGGAGAATACAGATAAAAGCAGAGATGAAGATGATGGGGAAGACATGGGATGATCTTAAAAGAATGGCAAAAAACAGAACGACTTGGAAAGTGTTTGTTGAAGACCTATGCTCCACTGGGAGCTAGAAAGGTAGAAGAAGACGGTGGTTGCGAGCCGCGATAGCTCAGTGGTTAGTGAATTGGACTACAAAGGACAAGAGGTAGGGTTCGATCCCAACCGACGGTTTCCAGGTTCACACAGCCATAAACGAGTACCGGATTTTTTTCTGGGAAAGTAAAGCGGCACAGGCGTAATACCGACCACATTACCCCAATAATAATGCGCTGAAGGTGTGTAAAATATATGGTCTTCTACCTTTCAGCTCCACACTTCATAAATAATTTGCGATATGCGGATGACACAGTCTTAATAGCAGAGACAGAGAATGAACTACAAGAAATGATAGACATAATAGTAAATGAAAGCAACAAGAAAGGTCTCTGTCTGAACAGTAAGAAAACAGAAGTAATGGTTATATCGAAGAAACAATCATCACCATCATGCAGCATTAAAATAAACGAGACAAACCTGAAACAAGTGCAACGTTTTAAATACTTGGCACAATAATAACATCAGATGGGAGATGCACCACAGAAATAAAAAGCAGAATAGCTCAGGCCAAAATAGCATTTCAGAAAATGAAAAATATCTTATGCAACAAATCTATGTCAATAAAAATGAGAAAGAGAGTTCATCTGTGCTATATAGAACCAATTCTGATCTAAGGAAGCGAATCATGGACAGTAGACAAACAAATGAAAAGACGATTAGAGGCCACAGAGATGGGATTTCTCAGAAGAATGTTGAAAGTTCCCTGGACAGATAAAAAGACCAATGAGGAAGTTTTCAAAGAGGCCAACACAAAAAGGGAGCTCTTAAAAAACATCAGAAAGAAGCAATCAACATTTTTTGGGCACATCATGAGAAGAGGAAAGTTGGGATACTTGGTTACAACTGGCAAAATAAAAGGAAAGAGAGATAGCGGACGACAAAGAGAGAAAATACTGGATAGCTTGGTGTCATGGCATAGAAAACAGTCAACAACAGAACTGAAACGATGCACTGTAGATAAAAGATTGTGGAGGGACATGATCGCCTATGCCAACCGGCAGGGTACATGATGATGATGATGAGTGTGATCATAACCA
>JAVIAB010000050.1:19116467-19133967 GCA_032433765.1 Megaustenia siamemsis | reverse complement strand
TACATGACATTACATTACTATACTGTACCGTACCGTACCGTACCGTTCCGTACCGTACCATACGATACGACACGACACGACACGACACGACACGATACACTATACTATACTATACTATACTATACTATACTATACTATACTATACTATACTATACTATACTATACTATACTATACTATACTATACTATACTATACTATATTATATTATATTATATTATATATTATATTATGTTATTATATTATATTATATTATATTATATTATATTATATTATATATTATATTATATTATATTATATTATATTATATTCATCATCATCATCAAGTACCGGGCCTGCTGGCGTAGGTGAACATGTGTCTCCACAACTTTCGATCTCGGCAGTTATTTATCATTTCTGTTGTTGACCTTCGGCCAAGCCATTCTCTTAAGCTGTCTGTTGTTATTTTTTCTCATTGCTTCCCTCTGTCTCTTCGTCCCTCAATTTTTCCAGTTGTTACAATATATTCCAGTTGTTCTCTTCTCATTACATGGCCAAAAAATGATGATTGTCTCTTCCTAATATTGGAAATTAGCTCTCTTTTTGCTTTGACCTCTCTCAGAATATCTTCATTACTCTTCTTGGCTGTCCATGGTACTCTCAACATTCTTCTGTAAAACCAGATTTCTACAGACTCCAGTGATTTTCTTGTCTGTTGTCCTATTGTCCATGATTCGCATCCATATCTTAAGACTTGCTCTACGTAATATTTAAGAACTCTTTTTCTTGTTTCTATTGTCAAAAATGGATTGCATAGTATCTTCCTCATTTTTTGGAAAGCTGCTTTTGCCTGAGCCATTCTGCATCTCACCTCTTTTGTACATCTTCCGTCTGAGGTTAACAAAGTTCCCAAATATTTAACTTCATTTACCTGTTTTAATATTGTTCCATATTATATTATATATTATATGATATTATGTTATGTTATGTTATGTTATGTTATGTTGCGTTATGTTATGTTGCATCGTATTATTGTGT
The DNA here is from genome assembly GCA_032433765.1 of Megaustenia siamemsis. Lineage (NCBI taxonomy): Eukaryota > Metazoa > Mollusca > Gastropoda > Stylommatophora > Ariophantidae > Megaustenia > Megaustenia siamemsis. Next base: position 19,132,953 of record JAVIAB010000050.1, on the reverse strand, counting down.
TGTGTTATGGCAGTGGTTTAAAATATTGTAAAGACCGACACCAAATCGAGTTTCCCACACGTCATGTCACGTGATTGTTCTCTGTCTTCCATTAAAAAGAAGACAAATTCTCTAATATCATTGCAGCCTCAGACCCCATCACATACCTCAATGGCGTCCTTAGTTCCGATGTGTTACATTTTAACTCGTTATTTCCAAAATGAATTTTCTATATTATTATTGTAAATTACAGATCCGTTATCAATTTATATGGGAGTTAATTGTTTCGTTTTAGACTTATGCGGAATTACGCGTTGCGGCAGATGCAGATTTGTGTTTCAAACTAAAAAGCCAGGCGTGTTGCACTGGCCCGTTGTTAACCCGTACCGCTGCAAAGATTTCTGAGATATCCATGCGCCCTATAACCTGATAGTTGGCTGTTGATGCAAGAGGTATTGTCTACACTCTTCTGAGTCAACCGCGGGAACAATCCATTTGCATCTTCCTGTGCACTACATGCAAGCACAGCTGTTTATCAAAGGTCATTATGTTGCTTGCTCATGTCCTCATTTCAGAAATATAACCCTATAAGATTCCTTCATGACAGAGGTTCCCATATCTTTGACAAACGGGGTTCTTTTTGTTTGCTGATTATATACCGGCGCCGCCAACATGGCACTTAGGACAGTTTAGGTCAGGAAAATTCTGATTCCCTGATATAAACGAGAAAAAGAGTGCTTAAATGTTATGTACATCCAGCCTTAACATAAGGATGTGTATCATGGACAATAGGACAACAGACAAGAAAATCACTGGAGGCTGTAGAAATATAGTTTTACGGAAGAATGTTGAGAATACCGTGGATAAGTAAGAAGAATAACGTTCTAAAAGAGGCCAAAGCAAAAATAGAACTAATATCCAATATTAGGAAGAAACAATCATCATTTTTCATTATCATTCAATCAAAATCATTTTTTGATCATGTTATGAGAAGGGAACAAGTGGAACATATTGTGACAGCTGGGAAAATTGAGGAACTTTCAACATTTTTCTTGTAGAAGAGGTAGAGGGAAGCAAAGAGAAAACACACCAGACGGCCCAAGAGAATGGCTAGGCAGAAGGTCAACAACAGAAATAATAAATAGCTGTCGAGATCGAAAGTTGTTGAGAGACATGATCACCTGCGCCAGCAGGCATTGTGCTTGATGATGATGATCATTCTCATGATGTGCCAGAAAATCGATTAATTTTTTACTGATGTTTTTTTAGGAGCTCCTTTTTTGTGTTGGTCTCTTTGAGAATTTACTCGTTGGCCATTTATTCTGCCCAGGGAACTTTCAACATTCTTCTTAGAAATCCCATTTCTGCGGCCTCTAATCGTCTTTTCATTTGTTTGTCTGCTGTCCATACAAGATCTTCATAGATCAGAATGTATAAAATATATCATCATCATCATCATCATGTACCATACCGGTTGGCGTAGGTGATCATATCCCTCCGCAATCTTCTATCTACAGTGCATCGTATCAGTTCTGTTGTTGACTGTTTTCCATGCCATGACATCAAGATATCCATTATTTTCTCTCTTTGTCGTCCGCGATCTCTCTTTCCTTTTATTTTGCCAGTTGTAACCAAGTATTCCAACTTTCCTCTTCTCACGATGTGCCCGCGAAATGTTGATTGTTTTTTTCTGATGTTTTTTAAGAGCTCCCTTTTTGTGTTGGCCTCTTTGAGAAATTCCTCATTGGTCTTTTTAGCTGTCCAGGGAATTTTCAACATTCTTCTGAGAAATCCCATCTCTGTGGCCTCTAATCGTCTTTTCATTTGTTTGTCTTCTGTCCATGATTCGCTTCCATAGGTCAGAATTGGTTCTATATAGCACCGATGAACTCTCTTTCTCATTTCTATTGACATAGATTTGTTGCATAAGATATTTTTCATTTTCTGAAATGCTATTTTTGCTTGAGCTATTCTACTTTTTATTTCCGTGATGCATCTTCCATCTGATGTTATTAGTGTGCCCAAGTATTTGACTCGTTGCACTTAATTTCCGTGATGCATCTTCCATCTGATGTTATTATTGTGCCCAAGTATTTGACTCGTTGCACTTAATTTCCGTGATGCATCTTCCATCTGATGTTATTATTGTGCCCAAGTATTTGACTCGTTGCACTTAATTTCCGTGATTCATCTTCCATCTGATGCCCAAGTATTTGACTCGTTGCACTTAATTTCCGTGATGCATCTTCCATCTGATGTTATTATTGTGCCCAAGTATTTGACTCGTTGCACTTAATTTCCGTGATGCATCTTCAATCTGATGTTATTATTGTGCCCAAGTATTTGACTCGTTGCACTTAATTTCCGTGATTCATCTTCCATCTGATGCCCAAGTATTTGACTCGTTGCACTTAATTTCCGTGATTCATTTTCCATCTGATGTTATTATTGTGCCCAAGTATTTGACTCGTTGCACTTAATTTCCGTGATGCATCTTCCATCTGATGTTATTATTGTGCCCAAGTATTTGACTCGTTGCACTTAATTTCCGTGATTCATCTTCCATCTGATGTTATTATTGTGCCCAAGTATTTGACTCGTTGCACTTAATTTCCGTGATGCATCTTCCATCTGATGTTATTATTGTGCCCAAGTATTTGACTCGTTGCACTTAATTTCCGTGATTCATCTTCCATCTGATGTTATTATTGTGCCCAAGTATTTGACTCGTTGCACTTAATTTCCTGGATTCATCTTCCATCTGATGTTATTATTGTGCCCAAGTTTTTGACTCGTTGCACTTAATTTCCGTGATTCATCTTCCATCTGATGCCCAAGTATTTGACTCGTTGCACTTAATTTCCGTGATTCATCTTCCATCTGATGTTATTATTGTGCCCAAGTATTTGACTCGTTGCACTTAATTTCCGTGATGCATCTTCCATCTGATGTTATTATTGTGCCCAAGTATTTGACTCGTTGCACTTAATTTCCGTGATTCATCTTCCATCTGATGCCCAAGTATTTGACTCGTTGCACTTAATTTCCGTGATTCATCTTCCATCTGATGTTATTATTGTGCCCAAGTATTTGACTCGTTGCACTTAATTTCCGTGATGCATCTTCCATCTGATGTTATTATTGTGCCCAAGTATTTGACTCGTTGCACTTAATTTCCGTGATTCATCTTCCATCTGATGTTATTATTGTGCCCAAGTATTTGACTCGTTGCACTTAATTTCCGTGATGCATCTTCCATCTGATGTTATTATTGTGCCCAAGTATTTGACTCGTTGCACTTAATTTCCGTGATGCATCTTCCATCTGATGTTATTATTGTGCCCAAGTATTTGACTCGTTGCACTTAATTTCCGTGATGCATCTTCCATCTGATGTTATTATTGTGCCCAAGTATTTGACTCGTTGCACTTAATTTCCGTGATTCATCTTCCATCTGATGTTATTATTGTGCCCAAGTATTTGACTCGTTGCACTTAATTTCCGTGATTCATCTTCCATCTGATGTTATTATTGTGCCCAAGTATTTGACTCGTTGCACTTAATTTCCGTGATTCATCTTCCATCTGATGCCCAAGTATTTGACTCGTTGCACTTAATTTCCGTGATTCATCTTCCATCTGATGTTATTATTGTGCCCAAGTATTTGACTCGTTGCACTTAATTTCCGTGATGCATCTTCCATCTGATGTTATTATTGTGCCCAAGTATTTGACTCGTTGCACTTAATTTCCGTGATTCATCTTCCATCTGATGCCCAAGTATTTGACTCGTTGCACTTAATTTCCGTGATTCATCTTCCATCTGATGTTATTATTGTGCCCAAGTATTTGACTCGTTGCACTTAATTTCCGTGATGCATCTTCCATCTGATGTTATTATTGTGCCCAAGTATTTGACTCGTTGCACTTAATTTCCTGGATTCATCTTCCATCTGATGTTATTATTGTGCCCAAGTATTTGACTCGTTGCACTTAATTTCCGTGATGCATCTTCCATCTGATGTTATTATTGTGCCCAAGTATTTGACTCGTTGCACTTAATTTCCGTGATGCATCTTCCATCTGATGTTATTATTGTGCCCAAGTATTTGACTCGTTGCACTTAATTTCCGTGATGCATCTTCCATCTGATGTTATTATTGTGCCCAAGTATTTGACTCGTTGCACTTAATTTCCGTGATTCATCTTCCATCTGATGCCCAAGTATTTGACTCGTTGCACTTAATTTCCGTGATTCATCTTCCATCTGATGTTATTATTGTGCCCAAGTATTTGACTCGTTGCACTTAATTTCCTGGATTCATCTTCCATCTGATGTTATTATTGTGCCCAAGTATTTGACTCGATGCACTTAATTTCCGTGATTCATCTTCCATCTGATGCCCAAGTATTTGACTCGTTGCACTTAATTTCCGTGATTCATCTTCCATCTGATGTTATTATTGTGCCCAAGTATTTGACTCGTTGCACTTAATTTCCGTGATTCATCTTCCATCTGATGTTATTATTGTGCCCAAGTATTTGACTCGTTGCACTTAATTTCCGTGATTCATCTTCCGTCTGATGCCCAAGTATTTGACTCGTTGCACTTAATTTCCGTGATTCATCTTCCATCTGATGTTATTATTGTGCCCAAGTATTTGACTCGTTGCACTTAATTTCCGTGATTCATCTTCCATCTGATGTTATTATTGTGCCCAAGTATTTGACTCGTTGCACTTAATTTCCGTGATTCATCTTCCATTTGATGTTATTATTGTGCCCAAGTATTTGACTCGTTGCACTTAATTTCCGCGATTCATCTTCCATCTGATGTTATTATTGTGCCCAAGTATTTGACTCGTTGCACTTAATTTCCGTGATTCATCTTCCATCTGATGTTATTATTGTGCCCAAGTATTTGACTCGTTGCACTTAATTTCCGTGATTCATCTTCCATCTGATGTTATTATTGTGCCCAAGTATTTGACTCGTTGCACTTAATTTCCGTGATGCATCTTCCGTCTGATGTTATTATTGTGCCCAAGTATTTGACTCGTTGCACTTAATTTCCGTGATTCATCTTCCGTCTGATGTTATTATTGTGCTCAAGTATTTGACTCGTTGCACTTAATTTCCGTGATTCATCTTCCATCTGATGTTATTATTGTGCCCAAGTATTTGACTCGTTGCACTTAATTTCCTGGATTCATCTTCCATCTGATGTTATTAGTGTGCCCAAGTATTTGACTCGTTGCACTTAATTTCCGTGATTCATCTTCCATCTGATGCCCAAGTATTTGACTCGTTGCACTTAATTTCCGTGATTCATCTTCCATCTGATGTTATTATTGTGCCCAAGTATTTGACTCGTTGCACTTAATTTCCGTGATTCATCTTCCATCTGATGTTATTATTGTGCCCAAGTATTTGACTCGTTGCACTTAATTTCCGTGATTCATCTTCCATCTGATGTTATTATTGTGCCCAAGTATTTGACTCGTTGCACTTAATTTCCGTGATTCATCTTCCATCTGATGCCCAAGTATTTGACTCGTTGCACTTAATTTCCGTGATTCATCTTCCATCTGATGTTATTATTGTGCCCAAGTATTTGACTCGTTGCACTTAATTTCCGTGATGCATCTTCCATCTGATGTTATTATTGTGCCCATGTATTTGACTCGTTGCACTTAATTTCCGTGATTCATCTTCCATCTGATGCCCAAGTATTTGACTCGTTGCACTTAATTTCCGTGATTCATCTTCCATCTGATGTTATTATTGTGCCCAAGTATTTGACTCGTTGCACTTAATTTCCGTGATGCATCTTCCATCTGATGTTATTATTGTGCCCAAGTATTTGACTCGTTGCACTTAATTTCCGTGATTCATCTTCCATCTGATGTTATTATTGTGCCCAAGTATTTGACTCGTTGCACTTAATTTCCGTGATGCATATTCCATCTGATGTTATTATTGTGCCCAAGTATTTGACTCGTTGCACTTAATTTCCGTGATGCATCTTCCATCTGATGTTATTATTGTGCCCAAGTATTTGACTCGTTGCACTTAATTTCCGTGATGCATCTTCCATCTGAAGTTATTATTGTGCCCAAGTATTTGACTCGTTGCACTTAATTTCCGTGATTCATCTTCCATCTGATGCCCAAGTATTTGACTCGTTGCACTTAATTTCCGTGATTCATCTTCCATCTGATGTTATTATTGTGTCCAAGTATTTGACTCGTTGCACTTAATTTCCGTGATTCATCTTCCATCTGATGTTATTATTGTGCCCAAGTATTTGACTCGTTGCACTTAATTTCCGTGATTCATCTTCCATCTGATGTTATTATTGTGCCCAAGTATTTGACTCGTTGCACTTAATTTCCGTGATTCATCTTCCATCTGATGCCCGAGTATTTGACTCGTTGCACTTAATTTCCGTGATTCATCTTCCATCTGATGTTATTATTGTGCCCAAGTATTTGACTCGTTGCACTTAATTTCCGTGATGCATCTTCCATCTGATGTTATTATTGTGCCCAAGTATTTGACTCGTTGCACTTAATTTCCGTGATTCATCTTCCATCTGATGCCCAAGTATTTGTCTCGTTGCACTTAATTTCCGTGATTCATCTTCCATCTGATGTTATTATTGTGCCCAAGTATTTGACTCGTTGCACTTAATTTCCGTGATGCATCTTCCATCTGATGTTATTATTGTGCCCAAGTATTTGACTCGTTGCACTTAATTTCCGTGATTCATCTTCCATCTGATGTTATTATTGTGCCCAAGTATTTGACTCGTTGCACTTAATTTCCGTGATGCATCTTCCATCTGATGTTATTATTGTGCCCAAGTATTTGACTCGTTGCACTTAATTTCCGTGATGCATCTTCCATCTGATGTTATTATTGTGCCCAAGTATTTGACTCGTTGCACTTAATTTCCGTGATGCATCTTCCATCTGATGTTATTATTGTGCCCAAGTATTTGACTCGTTGCACTTAATTTCCGTGATTCATCTTCCATCTGATGCCCAAGTATTTGACTCGTTGCACTTAATTTCCGTGATTCATCTTCCATCTGATGTTATTATTGTGCCCAAGTATTTGACTCGTTGCACTTAATTTCCTGGATTCATCTTCCATCTGATGTTATTATTGTGCCCAAGTATTTGACTCGTTGCACTTAATTTCCGTGATTCATCTTCCATCTGATGCCCAAGTATTTGACTCGTTGCACTTAATTTCCGTGATTCATCTTCCATCTGATGTTATTATTGTGCCCAAGTATTTGACTCGTTGCACTTAATTTCCGTGATTCATCTTCCATCTGATGTTATTATTGTGCCCAAGTATTTGACTCGTTGCACTTAATTTCCGTGATTCATCTTCCATCTGATGCCCAAGTATTTGACTCGTTGCACTTAATTTCCGTGATTCATCTTCCATCTGATGTTATTATTGTGCCCAAGTATTTGACTCGTTGCACTTAATTTCCGTGATTCATCTTCCATCTGATGTTATTATTGTGCCCAAGTATTTGACTCGTTGCACTTAATTTCCGTGATTCATCTTCCATTTGATGTTATTATTGTGCCCAAGTATTTGACTCGTTGCACTTAATTTCCGCGATTCATCTTCCATCTGATGTTATTATTGTGCCCAAGTATTTGACTCGTTGCACTTAATTTCCGTGATTCATCTTCCATCTGATGTTATTATTGTCCAAGTATTTGACTCGTTGCACTTAATTTCCGTGATTCATCTTCCATCTGATGTTATTATTGTGCCCAAGTATTTGACTCGTTGCACTTAATTTCCGTGATGCATCTTCCGTCTGATGTTATTATTGTGCCCAAGTATTTGACTCGTTGCACTTAATTTCCGTGATTCATCTTCCGTCTGATGTTATTATTGTGCTCAAGTATTTGACTCGTTGCACTTAATTTCCGTGATTCATCTTCCATCTGATGTTATTATTGTGCCCAAGTATTTGACTCGTTGCACTTAATTTCCTGGATTCATCTTCCATCTGATGTTATTATTGTGCCCAAGTATTTGACTCGTTGCACTTAATTTCCGTGATTCATCTTCCATCTGATGCCCAAGTATTTGACTCGTTGCACTTAATTTCCGTGATTCATCTTCCATCTGATGTTATTATTGTGCCCAAGTATTTGACTCGTTGCACTTAATTTCCGTGATTCATCTTCCATCTGATGTTATTATTGTGCCCAAGTATTTGACTCGTTGCACTTAATTTCCGTGATTCATCTTCCATCTGATGTTATTATTGTGCCCAAGTATTTGACTCGTTGCACTTAATTTCCTGGATTCATCTTCCATCTGATGTTATTATTGTGCCCAAGTATTTGACTCGTTGCACTTAATTTCCGTGATTCATCTTCCATCTGATGCCCAAGTATTTGACTCGTTGCACTTAATTTCCGTGATTCATCTTCCATCTGATGTTATTATTGTGCCCAAGTATTTGACTCGTTGCACTTAATTTCCGTGATCTTCCATCTGATGTTATTATTGTGCCCAAGTATTTGACTCATTGCACTTAATTTCCGTGATTCATCTTCCATCTGATGTTATTATTGTGCCCAAGTATTTGACTCGTTGCACTTAATTTCCGTGATGCATCTTCCATCTGATGTTATTATTGTGCCCAAGTATTTGACTCGTTGCACTTAATTTCCGTGATTCATCTTCCATCTGTGCCCAAGTATTTGACTCGTTGCACTTAATTTCCGTGATTCATCTTCCATCTGATTGTGCCCAAGTATTTGACTCGTTGCACTTAATTTCCGTGATGCATCTTCCATCTGATGTTATTATTGTGCCCAAGTATTTGACTCGTTGCACTTAATTTCCGTGATTCATCTTCCATCTGATGCCCAAGTATTTGACTCGTTGCACTTAATTTCCGTGATTCATCTTCCATCTGATGTTATTATTGTGCCCAAGTATTTGACTCGTTGCACTTAATTTCCGTGATTCATCTTCCATCTGATGTTATTATTGTGCCCAAGTATTTGACTCATTGCACTTAATTTCCGTGATTCATCTTCCATCTGATGTTATTATTGTGCCCAAGTATTTGACTCGTTGCATCATTCCATCTGATGTTATTATTGTGCCCAAGTATTTGACTCGTTGCACTTAATTTCCGTGATTCATCTTCCATCTGATGCCCTGATCGTTGCACTTAATTGTGCCCAAGTATTTGACTCGTTGCACTTAATTTCCGTGATTCATCTTCCATCTGATGTTATTATTGTGCCCAAGTATTTGACTCGTTGCACTTAATTTCCGTGATGATCTTCATCTTCCAAGTATTTGACTCGTTGCACTTAATTTCCGTGATTCATCTTCCATCAAGTATTTGACTCGTTGCACTTAATTTCCGTGATTCATCTTCCATCTGATGATTGTGCCCAAGTATTTGACTCGTTGCACTTAATTTCCGTGATTCATCTTCCATCTGATCTGATGTTGATTCATTGTGCCCAAGTATTTGACTCGTTGCACTTAATTTCCGTGATTCATCTTCCATCTGATGTTATTATTGTGCCCAAGTATTTGACTCGTTGCACTTAATTTCCGTGATTCATCTTCCATCTGATGTTATTATTGTGCCCAAGTATTTGACTCGTTGCACTTAATTTCCGTGATGCATCTTCCATCTGATGTTATTATTGTGCCCAAGTATTTGACTCGTTGCACTTAATTTCCGTGATTCATCTTCCATCTGATGTTATTATTGTGCCCAAGTATTTGACTCGTTGCACTTAATTTCCGTTCTGTTCAATATTCTAAAAATAAATATATAAGATAATAAATTGCGACAGTTCTAGCACTGTCCTTTAGATACTAGCTTCATTTTTCTTTGTCTTCGTTCCTCCATATTTAGCCTTTTAGCGTTGTGGAAATGTATAATTTGCTGTCTTTCGTTCTTATATTGACTGTTCTGCTGTTTTGTTCCTTAGTGTTTCTAACATTCCATCAATCCATTTTATTTTCGTCGTCGGCGCTTGGATCTGGCGTTCTCGCAATGTTTATTGAAGGCTCATTGTGTTTTGATCTTTCTGCCGTATCATGTGGCCAAACCAATTTATCTGTTGTTTCTTTATGACGGGGATTATTCCTAGCTTTATTCTCAGTTCTTCATTTCTGATCTCATTTCTCATACAGAAACTCGCTATTCTTCTCCTTCTTTCCTTTCTCATTTGCCTTTCAGCGTCGAGGGGAGATATGTTTTGCGGTCTTTTGCTCTTCCGTTTTCCTCTGCTGCTGTTATGTTTCCTAGTGTTTCTAAAATTCCGTCAATCGATCTGTTTTGTAGTCTAGCCTTGGGTCTGGTATTCTCGCAACGTTTAATGAAGGCTCGTTGTGTTATGTTGTATCTTTCTACCTTGTCACGTGGTCAAATCAATTTATCTATTGTTTATTTATATTCGCAAACTAGCTAGTGAAACTCGTTTCTGTATCTAAAGATATCAAATGTATGTACATGTTGATATTTTATTATCTCTAACTACTGAGTAGGCACACGACACGATCCACAGCGCGGCGTTTTTGCCAACGTTTGGTAACGCTACTGGGAGCCCCGGCGCATATTTTGAGAACCACTGAACTAAGATATCTCACGGAGTTGTTAACAACGATTTATAGTTCAAGTGTTAACATTTATGGTTAAAAACTGAATATATAATAATGTGCAAAGACACAGAACTCTCACCAGCTGGACTGGAAGTTGTCAGAGTTTCATAGCTTGTTGTGGGCGTCAGGATAAATGGCAACAGCCCGAGGACTTAGGAAGTAGGGAGCAAAGGGTAGGGTGGGATGTACACTACTACAAGGTATTGTGACAGCTTTACAGCAGCACTGGTTTATTTCAATCTTCTCTAATAGAGTAACAAGGCTGGTCAAATAAATCGGGATCGGGTTGGAAGACAACTTTGTCATTACAACTGTCATGCAGAAATCGGATATTCTTTCTTTCTTTCTTCTTTTCTTTCTTTCTTTTATCCTGTTTTGCTTTTTGCCGGTAGATGTCACAAGCTTCAGTCTGAATGCCACTGAAACTCACCGACATCAGATAGTTTTGTGACACTTCGTGTTCATTTTTTATGGCTTCTTTACCAAATCCCGTAGTGTCATATTTGTAATCTTGTTGCTATGCTATTTGTGCTTTAAATAGATGAATTCATGTGGGTTCTCTTTGTAAACAGGTATAATTTCAAAATGAAAGTCGATTTTTATTGTATGATTGTGAAGTATTTATTGAGAACTGCGATCGATGAAACGAATTTCTGAATTTATTTGTTTTCAATGTTTAACACCCTATCACCATGAATGGTATCCCCAGGGGAAAAGACAAAGAGGAAGACCAAGAAATTCTTGGAGAAGACAGACAAAAGCAGATATGAAGATGATGGGAAAAACATGGAATGATCTTAAATGAATGGCAAGACACAGAATAACTTGGAAAGTGTTTGTTGAAGACCTATGCTCCACATGGAACTGAAAGTGTTTGCTGACGACCTATGCTCCACAGGGAGCTGAAAGTGTTTGTTGAAGACCTATGTTCCACAGGGAGCTGAAAGTATTTGTTGAAGACCTATGCTACACAGGGAGCTGAAAGTGTTTGTTGAAGACCTATGCTCCACAATGAGCTGAAAGTATTTGTTGAAGACCTATGCTCCACGGGGAGCTGACAGTATTTGTTGAAGACCTATGCTCCACAGGAAGCTGAAAGTGTTTGTTAAAGACCTATGCTCCACAGGGAGCTGAAAGGTAGAAGAGATAGAGTCCCATACCGCTGATACTTAATGTATGTAAATCGTCATACATGTTTACACCAGAACTCCACTCCGTGTCCAGCCAGTGTTCTGGCCAAGCTTTGCACCGCAGGGAAGTGGCCTTTTTGTTTTTTTCCTCCTTCTTTTCTTTCTTATATATCTAACATATTATCGTCGTGTAGATACATTTGTGTATACATCTTTAAATATATTTCTGTGTTGATGTTTGTTGTTCCAGCTGAAACGCCTACTTTTGTTTTGTTACTACCTACATCAAGCTGTTACCATATCACTTCTTTTTCCCCCTTTTTAAAATTGTCATTATCATTGTGTTATTACAATGTTTGGGCCATGTTAAAAGACACATCATCATCATCATCATGTGCCGTACCGGTTGGCGTAGGCGATCATTTCCTTCCACAATCTTCTATCTACACAGTGCATCGTATCAGTTTTGTTGTTGACTGTTTGCCATGCCATGACACCAAGCTATCCAGTATTTTCTCTCTTTGTCGTCCGCGATCTCTCTTTCCCTTTATTTTGCCAGTTGTAACCAAGTATTCCAACTTTCCTCTTCTCATGATGCGCCCGAAAAATGTTGATTGCTTCTTTCTGATGTTTTTTTTAAGAGCTCCCTTTTTGTGTTGGCCTCTTTGAGAACTTTCTCATTGATCTTTTTAGCTGTCCAGGGAACTTTCAACATTCTTCTGAGAAATCCCATCTCTGTGGCCTCTAATCGTCTTTTCATTTTGTTTGTCTACTGTCCATGATTCGCTTCCATAGGTCAGAAATGGTTCTATATAGCACCAATGAACTCTCTTTCTCATTTCTATTGACCTAGATTTGTTGCATAATATATCTTTCATTTTCTGAAATGCTATTTTGGCCTGAGCTATTCTGCTTTTTATTTCCGTGGTGCATCTTCCATCTGATGTTATCGCTGTAAAAGATACAACAGCCTAATAAAAGTGATGTTGGAAGAGAAAATACAAGGTAAAAGAGGCAAAGGCAGACCAAGTCTAACATGGACGAGTAACATCAAAAGATGGACAAATCAACCTATGACAATCTGCACCATTAAACCAAGAGACAGAGTGTAATGACGCTCCATGGTAGCCAACCTTCGATGCGGAGACGACACTCAATGATGATGATTATCGTCATCTTTACAGCAGCTTTGCATCTTTTTGCATTTTGATGCCTTTACTTCTTTAGACGTACTGGTCACTCGCAGTCTTGTCTGCGACCACATAAAGAGGTCCTGTAAGGTAAAGCTAAAGTACGAGACTTGAATCGACGTCTTAGCACACAAGTTGTGCTATAAGCCGCTTATCCAAAAGTGTTCGTAGACTTCTGGATAGTACCGCTTCAAGCATCGAAACTCACGATGCGAGGCGGCATTCCTTACCTTCCCAGAGAGCCACCCTGGTACCCATTTCTGCTAGCGGCTGGGTCGACCGTGGGGTTATTTTTTATTTTTAACCACGACGAGTACAACTGGCACTGCTTCCAGCGGGAATCGAACACGGGTTGTCCGAACGTCGGTAGCCTAGGCGGGTGGTTTTCCCAACTAGGCTACCGAGGCTCCAGAAAAAGAGATCCTGTAATTTTAATGCTACCGGGATGTGGAGTATTACATTTCAAATTACTAGGCTAAATTGTATTGAGGCGAGGAGGCCAGTTCTTATTATTCTTCTTCTACCTTTTTAGCTCCAGTGGAGCATAGGTCTTCAACAAACACTTTCCAAGTCGTTCTGTTTCCCGCCATTCTTTTAAGATCATTCCATGCCTTCCCCATCATCTTCATCTCTGCTTCTGTCTGTCTTCTCCAAGAATTCCTTGGTCTTCCTCTTTGTCTTTTCCCCTGGGGATTCCAAAAAAGGGCCTGTTGTGTAATACTCTCAGTATCTCTATATCCACTGGTGTTTGACTGGTACATTTCCATAATTCTATGTTATTGAGGAGGCCAGTGCCAACCCTTTATTTAATTTATATTCCCCAACTCACTGAGTCAGGTACACATTTTTTAAGCTGTGTCAACAAGAGGTGAAGGCAAGCTCCAACGGAGCTCATGTTCACTTAATTGCCAAACTCAGCGTTACCACCACGCTACCAGACTCTCTGTGGCCAAGTTGAAAAAAAAAAGGTGGAAAAAATGCTTTAAAAAAGGAATTAAAAAAAAAGCATTTTATATTTCACAGATACCTCGCCCTTTGGTGCCCGCCCACATTTCTTTATGTCGACATCTCTACAACTCTATTTAACCTTGTCTTAGCGAACATTTGCACATTGTCTTGCACTTTACAACACTTTACACAACTATTAATACAACAAATTAGCATTCTAGGGCTAATTTAAATTCTTTTTTTTTATTTTCTTGTCCGACATTTGATCAAGAAATTAGATGTGTCTTTAGATTCCCTTCATGATACGCTTGTAGATCGTGCAGTTGGCTAATACCCACAAACTTCAGATGTAAAAACTAAAAGCACAAAAGAAGTTAATCTCGGCCCTTTCAAGTCGAACAAGCTAAAAACAAAAACTCTCTCATTGCGCGAGACAAAAGTCAATTTGGCATTGCAAGTTTCCCAAGGTTTACGACAAGTTATTTTTATTGAATAAATTGAAATCTCTTGTTCAGCCAGACTTTTTTGCAGACACGGACTAAAAATATACTCGTACAAGGCGATCATTTTTTAAACTGTCTTCATAAGCTTGCGGTTGTTTTGGCTTGTTTTTTTTTTTTAAGTTCATCGTCGCATGAGTGGATTGCCAGTTTTAAGTTTCTCAACCTGTATCTCGCTTCGCGAATTTAGCAGTATGTCGTAATAATTGAATAGGGATGTGAGAATTTTTCAAAGAATCACAAAGTAAATGCCAATAGCAATAACAATCAGGCAATTAAATACACATTGAATGTGATTCGGCTATCATGTTCAGAGAGTAGGGAGTAGGGACTTGAATCAATTTGCCTTTCTTTTATCTGTGTCGCGAAGATGTGGTGAAGTAAGATAACACAGGTAGTTAGTTCCCTGTAGGTCGTCTCGCCCGGTTGCGCTATCGATTGGTGATGGAAGGGGCGCAGCATATGTTTATTATATTACGCAAGATTACGTTACAGATGTGTGCGCAGAGTGAAAAATGTGTGTGGGGGGGGGGGAAGAGGCGCATTAATTAATTTTAGAGTAAGAAATGCGTGTTGAACTCTGGGATATGTTGGAAACTAGGCCAGGTAAACTTAGCAGTTGAAGCCAGATTGGCAATTAATGGCTAGCGGGTGTACATTAGGAAGCTCAATATTTATATAGAACCCATCTAAGCGCAATATTTATATAGAACCAATCTAAGTGCAATATTTATATACAACCCATCTAAGCGCAATATTTATATACAACCCATCTAAGCGCAATATTTATATAGAACCCATCTAAGCGCAATATTTATATAGAACCCATCTAAGCGCAATATTTATATAGAACCCATCTAAGCGCAATATTTATATAGAACCCATCTAAGAGCAATATTTATATAGAACCCATCTAAGAGCAATATTTATATAGAACTCATCTAAGAGCAATATTTATATAGAACCCATCTAAGAGCAATATTTATATAGAACCCATCTAAGAGCAATATTTATATAGAACCCATCTAAGAGCAATATTTATATAGAACCCATCTAAGAGCAATATTTATATAGAACCCATCTAAGAGCAATATTTATATAGAACCCATCTAAGAGCAATATTTATATAGAACCCATCTAAGAGCAATATTTATATAGAACCCATGTCCATTGGCAGGGGATGGCTATTAAATCGTAATAACAATAAGCTGCCTAGCCATTCTCTTAAGCTGTCTGGTATTTTTTCTCTTTGCTTCCCTCGTTCTCTTTGTTACTCAAATTTCCCAGTTGTCACAGTATATTCCAGTTGTTCTCTTCCCATTATATGGCCAAAGAATACTGATTGTTTCTTCCTGATATTGGAAATAAATAACACCAGGGCTAAAACTAAGAATAGCAAAATGTTACATCTTCTCAATATTCCTATATGGTGCTGAAACATGGACATTAGACAAGAAAACAGAACAGAGAATTGAAGCCTTTGAAATGTGGATATATAGAAGAATAGGTAGAATTGGATGGAAGGAAAAGAAAACAAACGATGAAGTCTTAAAACAACTAAAAATGAAAAGAGAACTTCTGAACACAATTAGAACAAGACAAATGCGATTCTTAGGCCATGTTAAAAGACACAACAGCCTACTGAAAGTAATCCTGGAGGGGAAAATACAAGGTAAAAGAGGCAGAGGCAGACCAAGACTAACATGGACGAGTAACATCAAAAGATGGACAAATCAACCGATGACAACCTGCACCATCAAAGCAAGAGATAGAGCAGAATGGCGCTCCATGGTAGCCAACCTTCGCTGCGGAGACGGCACTCAATGATGATGATGAATATTGGAAATTAGCTCTCTTTTTGCTTTGGCCTCTTTCAGAACGTTTTCATTACACTTCTTAGCTGTCCATGGTATTCTCAATATTCTTCTGTAAAACCATATTTCTACAGCATCCAGTGATTTTCTTGTCTGTTGTCATATTGTCCATGATACACATCCATGTGTTAAGACTGGCTCTACATAACATTTAAGAACTCTTTTTCTTGTTTCCATTTTCAAAAA